>JAVTVY010052130.1:0-28253 GCA_036873755.1 Hanleya hanleyi | reverse complement strand
ACGGTCTAATGGGAACACATCTCGGGCGAACACCCCGTGAAACATCATACGTGTCTCTGGGTCATTCTCCAGCACGGTGGTTATCTGGTCTGTATCCATGTTAGGTGGAGAAGTCACACAGCACGTTGCGCGCCTTGTCCACTTGAATAATGTTGTCAAACTCGGCGTAGCAGATCACATTGACGGTGCTCCGGAGGGCTCGTTGAAAGTGGATTTCCAACCGTAAATTGCCTTGCTTGGCGAGGGCCAGCTGATGGTCGTTCTCTAAGGTGGGGGTCAAATCGAAACAGAACAACGTGTATCCGTTCCCGTAGTCCTCCCGACTGATAAAATTCCCTTCGTCCTGGTTGATTTGACCGGTGGCTGTAAACAGGCTCTGATAGGCTCGAATGAAATTCCTGCGCCCAAAGTTCGGTGTTAAGGCCGTGGCTGGCACCTGTTGTCCATTCACATGCAGGGCCACAAAATTGATGCCGAAATGTTGAAAGTCAAACGGATTCTCTGGGTAGGCTCCGCTGAAACTGGTATTTTCCACACAGGCCAGGATCAATCGCTTGGGTAGTTCCCCAGGAACAGGTTTTCTTTGTTGGCGCCCATATTTCCAGCAGGCACAGAGAACACTTTGGTTTGTACACGTCGGATAGGGTACTGGGCTGGTTTTTGTTTCCAAGGCTTTCATGTGTCCCAATTGAACGGCTGGATTCGGTTTCACTTTTCGGACATACAGGACTGCGTCTTCGATGACAATCTTACAGTCAGCTGCATGCCCCTCTACGTTAGTGGCCGTCAAGGCGAAGGTCGGAGGCGCCCGTATCAGTCGGATTTTGATGGGGATCTTGTTCAAGAGGTATCGGTCTTGCATGAACATGTCTGCGTGCAGTCGACCCATGAGATCCACCGAGACGCCGTTCGCGGTCAAAGCCTTCCGTTTGCTATATCCCGTATTGTCATTCTCTGCGCCCATGTGCTCGGCTCTGTCCTGGTAGAATAAAGCGGCTGTCAGTTGAGATTTTTTAGCCTCTCGTCCATGCGACAACAGCGTCTCGATGTAGGCTCGATAGGGGTACGTGTTGGTCGAGTCACTGATGAGTTTGTCGCCGAGAAATATATCCACCTGTTGAAACATCGAGTGCAGTCAGAGATTCGTCGGGCCCACCGTTGCTTGGTCGGCGATTCTGGTGCCATCTCCATTGACGATCTTGGCTTTCACATACAAGTATGTATGGGCTAAATCCACATAGGCCGTATCCGCATTACTGATGGTGAATTCGATGGGCCCTGTTGCGTTGATGCTGGACAGCGGGAGATGCTCCACCCATAATCCTTGTTCGGCACTGGTCTGTGTAGGCGGCACGGTCCACAAATCAAATTCACTGTTGGTGGAGGGGCAGGACTCGGCGTGGATCAAGGACATGTTTAAGAAAAGATATCCCGGGTCTTCGATGTGCGTCGTCGCTGGGTCGGTCGTCGACTGGTGCGTGGTCTCGGTGGGGCAGCTCTTTATTCCCTACGGTGCGTTGTGCTTTGGCCACCAAGACGCCTCCCGCTTCTTTGGCCCGCCGTTTCAAGGCTTCTTTGGGTGCCGTACCCCCCAAGACATCACCGGCGACTTGCAGTCCACTGCGTACCGCTTGTTTGCCGATTGCTTTCACGCGTCACCAAGGGCAGGAACGTTTTGACGATGCTCCCGAGTATGTTCCCCAGTCCATGTCCACGTTGCATGCGTGCACCACTAAAAACCGGAAAGCCACCCCGGCCTGTTGGGCATAATAGTCCATATAGCTGCGTGCATCGCACTCGTAAGGCACCTTCATTATACAAAGTGGGGAGCACGTGCTTGTCGAAAATGAAGTGTCAGCATCACTTTCCCGCGTTCGAATGCCACCGGTCGTCCCGTGTCATCTCTTATATCCACCGTGATCGTGTTGATGTGGGTTGGTCGTAGGGGCAGGTAGAGCATGTGGGTGAAACTGTGGGTGCCTTGATCTCCATACAACTTTTTAATGGGCACCACCCGTAACAGAGGTGTGTTGATATCGCCCACAATATGGCTGTCCACCACGTCCGAGTAGACGTAGAGTCCGTACATACCCGACTTCATATCCATCGGGATCTCGTCTTGGTGGGCGGTGGGACCAGCGAACGTCCGTAGATCGAAGCCCAGCATTTGCTGTAGGATATGACTCAGTACGACACTCGCGTTGGCGGTGACGATAAGCTCTGCCTTGTCGTTGTGTGCGTTGTAATCGAAGTTCACGTGATTCTTGAAGGGATAGGCTTTGATGGGTTTTGAAGTATTCGTGATCTCCCGTAGAGCCTTATAATGCAACAGTCTTGACAGCCCACCCATGAACTCCTTGGGAGTATCGTATTGGCCTTTGGGGAGGGTGAGTCGGGTGTCTTTTCCTTCGTAGGTCACGTCGTACCACACTTCATTGGCTCGCACGTTGTACCACGAGTAAGGGTATTGGATATCCACGAGGCCACATTCCCATCGTCCAGGTAAATGCAACGGTTGCGGTAACTGGGTGACGTACTTGGCCACGGTGTTGTCAGGAAATACATCCAGCGAACTGTTACTGGGTAGGGTGAGGTAAAACATGGCGACTGAGCTGTCCTGCTGCTGCTGTTGATTTTAATAGGTGTTCCAGGCCTTGGGCGGTTGTGTCCGGCGCCGTGTTCGTCGCGTTGACTTGCTACGTGTCACGGCTCTGGAGATGTGGGGTGTCCTGATCAAGGGTGTTTTTTTAAAGGTTTGAAAAGAAGGTGCCCGTTGCGGTGGTGGAGTTTTGGGGGGTGACTCCGGTTCCCATTCGGATTCTCGAATTCCCAAGAAGGTAGTGGGCCACTCGGCGATTGCTGGGTTCGCTGCATACAGGCCCAGCGGTGGGGGTTCCCCACCAATTCCTGTGGTACATGCATGTCTTTCAAGCCTTGAGCGAAGACCTCCCATCCTCGAGGATCCGTGTGCGATCTGCGTTTACGCATCAAGTCATTCACTAAATCCGTCATGTGGGTGCCGGGAACCACTTGATTCTGTACCAGGAGTTCGCCTTTATCATTCCAAGTCATGTTAGGATTCTGTTTCATCCGTTGTAATACCAGGCCAGCTTGTTTCTTGAACGATGCAGGTACACTCTTCAGCACTTCGTCTTCCACCCACTGTGGGGCTGTGGGGGCTACCCCTGGTAATGGCGGCTGTTGGAGCGGTGTTGAGGTCGGCGGTGTGTCACGTGGTGGTGGTGGTGGTGGTGGTGGGGTAGAGAGGGTTTTGTATTGGTCCATGAACGTCATGTACCGTTGAAGCGTCTCATTGTACCATTGTACTTTCTCACTGTCGCTTAACCCCGGTCTCTGTAAGATCTGTTGCATCTCTCCATCGAGGGTGTTTATGGTCTTCACCGTAGGTGGGACAGGGTAGGGCGATTGGAGGTTTTGAAGGAATCGTGGTTCGACGAGCACCATTTTTTTCGTGTGGTTCATTGTCGGCCGAAGAGTCCACCCAATACTGGACCCAACACGGAAGCGGCCAACGGTGCTAAGATGGCCCCGAGAAAGCCGCCTTTCTGTAACACCTTTTTCTTTTGTGTTTGAGGGACCCGCTTGTGGACTAGGGTTCGGAGACCTGTCTTATGCTTGGCCAACTTGGTCTTCTGAGCCGGAGTCAGTGGTACGTTGCCTTTTAACAGGTTGTACCCGATCTCGCACAGACAGCGTACAAGGTCATGGTCCGCACCGCGTACAATGGTTCGGACCAACTTGGGTGGGGCCGTCTTCAATGCACGGAGCGTGGGAGCGTGCTTCCCTACTCGCGCAGACATCATGTACAACTAATGCTAGAACCCACAACTCTGCTCTTTTTATCTACTTCAGAAAACAGAGACAAAGTCAAGCCTGCTGTGGTATTCATTCTTTTTATTATCCCCATCATCAAAACACACACACCCCAGCTGGGGGAGCCACTGTGGGTGTGTTTACATTATTTTTGCATGTACACGTGGTGGGCCTCTCCGAGAAAGATGCCGGTCCGTAGTCGAAGATGTTCTGGGGTGGCTTGCTTGAGGTCGAAGAGCATATACCCGTGCTGAGGGGTTGTGGCATCTTTAAAGGCTTCCAACGCAAACGGTGTGCGGCCGGGATACATCTGTCTCGCCAGGTGCAGCAGTTGAGTGGTATCTCTCGGGTTTTTGAAGACCACCAGGTAGTGGGCATTTAAGCTGATGTTCCGATGTTCTTTGTTTTTACTGAACAGATTCTGCACAATGTAGATGATGCTGAGCCGTCGATGGTGGCTGCCTTTGGTAAAGAGTTGGGTGACCCGCGCATCCGTCTCCGCCATGAGATCATCCAGAACCACCAAGGTGTCGGGTTCCAAATCGGCCAGGTTGGGTAGGCCTTCCACGAACGTGATATGGGGCATTGCTGCATACGCTTCCTGCCATTCTCCGTAACACCACACGACTCGGGCAATGGGTGGGGTGATCATGCTGTCGGCGTGTTGAAGGAGCTTCCGGACGAAGTGCGTTTTGCCGGAGCCCGTCGGTCCTGCGATGAGACACGTGAAGGGATGCTGCCACCGAGGGTCCATGGTTTGAGGTGTATCCGTTGTCGTGGTAACCCGCTCTTGCAAATTTCGTACGAATGAACTGGAGTGGTGGTGGTGGTGGGTACAACATCGGTCGTCGTTGTCTGTTCACTGCGAGTGATGATGGTGGTGGGTACAACGTCGGTCGTCGTTGTCGGTTCACTGTGAGGGATGAAATCCGGTGGGTCTTCAGACGTAGTGGGTGTACTTGGTGTAGGTGTGGAGCTTGGTGTGGAGCTCGACGTGGCTTGTACACGGGATGTGGTGGTGACTGGGCTCGATACGGGGTTGACTGGTGCTATCTGTAGACCGGTTTCACTGGTGGCTGGTGTTCTCAGTTGGTTAAGTAGCGCGCTGACATAGGCTACGTCGTAAAACACACCTCCGTACAACACACTCAGCAGGGTTAGCACTATCACCCCAAAGCCCACTTGCGCTTTGCGCGTTTTGGGAGACGCTGTGTTCAGAGGCGCTGTTGTCCGTGTTCATGGTCGACGTGGAATGAAGGATGACGGCAGTGGTGTCTGGCTTTATAGTCGTTTCACCTGGTTGGCAGCGACCCAGGAATTGAAGGAACTGGGCCAGCCTTGCCATTTGACGAAATGAAACAGTTTGCCACGTCGACGTTCCGTTTTCAAAATCTGCTCCACCGTGTAGTAGTCTTGCTGTGTTTTTACGACAGGCTGTAATTCCGTCTCGTAAAACGTCCCTAGCAACGGTTCCCCTTGAAGATCTTCCAGTTCATAGACTCGCTGCTGTCGGGGTAGGCGCCGTTTAATCAGGAAGTGCTCATCGCCCCAGTTGGGCAAGTAACTTTTCTCAAATTGACCTTTGACTTTACTGATCCGTACAGGGTCCCCGACCTTGAACACCGCCTTCGTCGTTCGCTGCGATGGCCTGGGGTACAAGACACGCCGGACTTGGGCCTCATTGCGTTGGGTCAGGGTAATGGGGGCTCTCTCTATACTCCGATGATAGGCTCGATTGTAACCACTCACAAGTTTCGGGAGAACATCGATGTACCGCCTTGTATTCTTATAGGTGAAATATTTATACATGCGGCCTTTGAATGTCCTGTTGAACCTTTCCACCACGGAAGCCTTGGTCTCGTTGTACGTATGGAAGAAAAACACCTTCTGGGCTTTCAGAAACTGTTGGAACGGTCTGTTGAGGAATTCCGTGCCTTCGTCGGTTTGCAAATACAAAGGTTTGCGCCCGGTCTTGAAGATGTCTTTGAACGCCGCTATGAGATTCGCCCCCGTTTTCGTCCGGATGGGTACCACCCACGCATACTTGGATAGGATATCGATGCACGTCAAGATATACCGATTCCCATCGTTGTGTTTGGCAAAGGCGCTCATATCGACCAAATCCGCTTGCCACTGGGCATCTATTCCTCCCACGATGACCCGGTTCCGTAGAAAATGGCGACGGACAGATCGATGTAAGGTATAGGTGTCTTGTTTTCTTAACCAATCTCGGACTTGGGCACGTTGTATCCCCTGGGGTTTGGCCGCTCGACAGAGAGCCGACAATGCACTATAGGCCGCCGGACTGTCGGGACTGTAGTATAAATTATCCAACACCTTCTCCCAGCGCTTCATGGTGACAAATGATGATGGACCCTGGCTCTATCGTTTATTTATAACGGGTATATCTTGGGCCGGAGTTCCTTTCTGATTTTCTTCGTTGGCTTCCACAGTGTCCATGGTAACTGACCAGTCCAACTCGTTTGATGACCGCTTGATAAGCACTTGATCCACATCTACCACGGCATCTTCCAATGCAGACCATAGATCAGGGTGAAGGGTAAAATGCACTGTACCCCCATCTAGCCGAGCCAATTGAGCAAAGAAAGGGCCGCGTCGGATGTACACATCGCGACAAAAGTGGATGAGGTCGCCGTCCAGTTCACCAGACAACACCCGTTTGAATTTGGTCCAACCCTCTCGGGACAGACGAATGTGAGCCGGGCACGGTTGTGTAGGGTCCGCATCACAGATGTCTCCCACCTCCTCCATGATATCGACCTTATCCGCATACACGTGCAGGAAAACCTCGGGGGTCAAGCTAAGATACGCCAGTAGTATATGCTCCGTCATGGTCAGTACGTGAATGGTACCAGATTTGACTGTCTCTCGTATTTATAGGGAGAACCCCGTGAGATCAAAGGATCGGGTGGTCATCTCACTGGGCTGACTGAGTCTAGCCGGGTAATCAATGGCATCGTCGTCTGGTTCATGGCTAGACATTTGTTCATTGGGTTCTGCCGCCGCTTCTCTCAGAGCACGAGCCCACTCCAACTCGTCTGATGACCGCTCGTCCGGTGTAAACAGCTGGTCCACGATAGGCACCACTTTCTCGAAGGCTGTCCACAGATCGGGGTCTAGGGTGAAGCTTCGCGTAGGGTCTTGGTAGCGGCGCAGGCGTGGGAAGAAGGGTCCACGGTGTACGTAGATGGCATTGTCTGTGTGGATGAGGTGTCCGTCGAGCTCGCCGCTCAACACCCGTTTAAATTTGGTCCAGCCGTCACGGTGTAGCGTAACCGTATTCGATACGGTCTCCGCGCGCGACCAGCAAACATCTCCACGGTCTTCCACGAGGGTGACTATCTTCATAGACGTGTAACCCCGCCCGGGGTGTAAGGGGAAGGATGGCTCGTAGGACTGGTGACATGCTTGACCCAGTGACGATCGGTGAATGACACACACTGTGTCTGACCCTCGTATATATAGTCAGGTCCCACTGTCAATACCACAGCGCCAGGGTCAATAGGGCACAGACTATTGTGAGGCCAACCAGCCGTCGCTGGTTCCGGCGTGAGCGCTCGTGGTCCATAGCCCGAGCATCAAGGATGGCTGTCATAGTCCAGTAGTGGTGAGTGATGGCACACCTCTCCATCAAGTGCACTCTGTCGAAGACCGCTTCTGTGAACTCGTTCAGGATCTGGCGTCGCCCCTCGTTGTCGTCGCCATCTGCAAACATGGACCGGACCACTGCTCGGTAACCCGTGAGTGAATTAACCACGGTGGCATGCTGTAAAATGCGAGTGGCATAGGGCTGGATCTCTGTCATGGCTCTGCAACCGTCGAAATGAAGGTGTAGGATCCAGAGAGACGTGTTTTATAGACCAGGTCACACATGCGTGCCTAGACGTCGGGTGTTGTCCGTGATACGTACTATTCTGATGGATTAGTCCAAAAAAGAGAGCAACAACAACACAGATTACAGATCAATCCTTTTATTATGCGTGAACATCATAGGAATGCATGTACTAACCTGTCTGTGGGGGTTTCCCACAATGGCGGTCACCTTCCGCCATTATCCGCCATTATCCGCCATTTTCCCACAATGGCGGTCACCTTCCGCCATTAGCCGCCATTTTCCAACAATGGCGGATTAGCCGCCATTAGCCGCCATTTTCCAACAATGGCGGTCAGACAAGTCTGGACATGTCCAAAGGTCACGCCCCATTCACCCAAACCGGAAGTGACGTCATTTTTACATCCGGGTGAAATAGGCGTCGATTTAACCTCTCCCTACATTGACGCGCGCGCTGCGGCCGGAGAACCCGCGCCCTTTGGCTATCGCGCATGCGCAGAATGACCCAATTTCAATCCCACATCCACGCCATCAGAGGCTCCATTACATAGACTTCACATGGATACCTCACACGACCCATTCGAGCCGTAAATAGCCCATCTCTAACCCAAACACACCCACACACACCCCAAAAAATGTCTGCTTTCTATACTACGGCCAGGCTGCGCATGCGCAGAGTATTGACAACGTACGAACCATTAGTGTAGTCAAGTGCTCCTGCATGAGAGCTTCAAAATAAGACCTCACTCGACCCCATCGGACCACCAGGGACTCACCTAGACTCCAACATGTCCACCCCGTATGGATTTATACATACATTGGGCTTATATCCCAGTATATGGGTCTATATGGGTCTATATGGGTCTCGGTGACTTTTTTCAAAAATTTCAACGATTCGTGCCGGGACACTTCCTATCGTTTTCTAAATGACGAGACTAAGAAAACAAATCCAAAGAACCCTACCGCAAATGTATAGAAGTAGGTTTCCCAGTGGGACAAACATCGGTCCTATACCCCCAGTATGGGACTATATAGGTCAATATGGGTCTCGGTGACTTTTTTCAAAAATTTCACCGTTTCGCTCTGGGACACTTCCTATCATGTTCTAAATGACGAGACTAAGAAAACGAGACCCCACAACCTATACCGCAAATGTCGAGAAGTAGGTTTCCCAGGATGGTCCTGTACCCCCCATACCCCATACAGGCATTTTCCCGTTATTTAGGATAAAGTCCGTGTTCCGTATTTTTTCAGGAAAAAATTTACATACACCCACCCTGGAACTAGGGGGAGATAACTCTATTGATAGGCAAGCCCCGTTAAGCCCGGCGACCTATATACCCCCCATACCCCATATAGGCATTTTCCCGGATTGTTCGATAAAGTCCGTGTTCCGTTTTTTTTCAGGAAATTTTTTACATGCACCCACCCATGACTGGATGCCCCTTCACATAGGCTTCACTTTGATACCTCACTCGACGCCATCGGCCCATTAGGGGCTGCCCTAGATCCCAAAACGTCTATTTCCATACCCTTTTCCCACAATTCCCTGTCTGCGCATGCGCAGAATGGTGACAACGCTCGAGCCGCTAGTCCAGTCAGATGCCCCTTCATGAATGCTTCACATTGATACCTCATACGCCTCCATTGGACCATTAGTGGCTCTCCTAGATCCCAAAACGTCTATTTCCATACCCTTTGGCCACCGCGCATGCGCAGAATGCCGATATTTCAACCCCACACCCAGCCCATCAGATGCCCCTTCACGAATGCTTCACTTTGATACCTCACTCGACCCCATTGGACCATTAGTGGCTCCCCTAGCTTCAAAACGTCTATTTTCATACCCTTGGGCCACCGCGCATGCGCAGAATGCCGATATGTCAACCCCACATCCAGCCCATCAGATGCCCCTTCACGAATGCTTCACTTTGATACCTCACTCGACCCCATCGCACCATTTTATCTAGGGACTACTTTTTCTCCGCGGAAGCTTTTTCCCGCGACCGCATCACCGCCAGGACCGCATCACCGCGGAGGAATACATTCCCTGCAACAATTGGAACTCTCCTGTGTTGGAGGTAGCTTTTTGGTCAGAGGTCAAAATACTCGCTTCTGATTGGCTGTGTGACCTCCCCCAATATGCAAATTTTTGAGGTCAAGTTGAGGGCTTCGGGGTTTTATATACTACTCTCTTGGCTGTTTGCTCCTATCTGCGGAACGATAAAAAATGACAGCTGGGACCGATTTGTAGAAGATCATATTTGGGTCAGTTTGAGCCTACTTGAATGACCGAGCAGAGGATCATTGGTGAATTCAAAATGGCGGCCATGTGGGGTACCAGAAAAGTTATATTTTTGTCAAATTTCTTTAATTTTTTTGCTTTTCTTCATGGAAAAGTGAGTAAACTCTATTTTATTTCATACCAGATTATTATTTACTAATTTATCATGCTGTTTTGGGGAAGAGAACACGCAAAGTCAAAAACGCGAAAAAATGCCTTTTATAAAAATGACGTCACTGTGACATTATCATGGCGGCCATGTTGGATTTTTTTACACTTTCTAGTTGAGCTTGACCCAAAGATATAGTGTGGTAAGTTTCGGCCCTCTAGTCTCAAGGATACCGAAAATATACCTAGGGGGCACTCCACTACCCACCTCCCCAGGATGTGGTACATCGCATATCGCCCGGGCCAGATAGGGTTAAACATTTGCTAATTTGTAAGGTTCTGATCTAGTAGGTCCTAGTGAAGAATCTTAAAATGACAGTGACTCGGAATCGCAATGACCGAGCAGAGGATCATTGGTAAATTCAAAATGGCGGCCGTGTGGGGTACCAAAAAGTGATATTTTCGTCAGATTTCTTAAGTTTTTTGCTTTTCTGCATGGAAAAGTGAGTAAACCTAATTTTATTTCATATCAGATTATTATTTACTAATTGATCATGCTGTTTTTACGAAGAAAACATATAAATAAAAAAATTCGAAAATTCGGAAAGAAGAATCGTCCAAAAATGCCTTTTATAAAAAAGACGTCACTGTGACATCATCTTGGCGGCCATCTTGGACACTTTCTAGTTGAGCCTGACCCAGAGATATAGTGTGACAAGTTTCAGCCTTCTAGTTTCAGGGATACCGAATATATATATAGGGGGCACTCCACTTCCACTCCCCGCACCCCACCCCCCAATCCCAGGATGTGGTACTCCTCATATCGCCCGGGCCAGATAAGGTTAAACGTCTGGTGATTTGTAAGGTTCTGATCTAGTAGGTCCTTGTGAAGAATCTTGAAATGACAGTGATTCGGAATCGCAATGAACGACGATCTGTGCATTGAATGGGAGAAAACTCTAACTGACTACAGTATATATAGTGTAATATCCTTGTCAACCAGAATGACTGCTATGTATGCATTGTAAGCGGAAAAATTCTTTACTTTGTAACGGATGATTTTGAATAAACACTAACAAACGTACATGTAGAAATAACAAAAGCAACGTAATCTTGTGCTGACCAACATTCATTTGATAATAAATTCGTACCAGAACCTCTGAAGCATTGGAAACTTGTCATGCTGAAGATGAAGAAACAAGTCAACTTCTATATAGAAACGCAGCTCCAGAAAGGAAAGAACAAGAGAGCTGAAATTTTCTGACTTTTCGGCGAATCTTAATCGTCTTTATTTTTGATACTACTTGGTGCAAGTGAACATGAAGAGAAAATTCAAAATGGCGGTCACGAGGTGTCAGAAAGTCGTGCTTCGGTCGTTTCTGTTCATTTTTTCGCATTTTCCTAGTCTAAAAATGTCACAAAAGGTATTTTGCCCAAACTATTTGTTTTTGTATCGTATTAGTAAAAACTAGAGGTTCCGCTTTGACCCTTGAGTTGCCGCTCCGGCATGAAGCCTATGCTGGTTGTTTTTTTGGGCAAAAACATACGTCTCCCCCAACCTCCCACCTTGCCTTGAATGGGCACATAATTTAAGGGAAAGTGCTATAAAATGAATGTAGCAATAAGTATCTTAAACAAAGCTGCGTATCTAAAAATATTAATTACAAAGAAGCGATTTTCATTGTATATACATGTACAAGTAGATGAACGGTTGGATGGACATCGGACACAGATGAATGCATGCACACATACACTAAAACCTGATCAAATGCGGGGGCTATCCCAATGAAGCTTCCATCCAAGTTTGGTGAAATTCCATCCAATAGTTCTCAAGGTATCTTGCAGACAAAGCCTGTATATACATGTACAAGCAGATGGACGGACACCGGACGAATGCAGGCACACACACCAAAACCTAGTCAAATGAGGGGGCTATCCTAATGAAGCTTCCATCGAAGTTTGGTGAAATTCTGTTCAGTAGTTCTCCAGATATCTTGCAGACAAGCCCTGTATATACATGTACAAGTAGACAGACGGACGGACACCGGACATGGATGAATGCACGCACACACACCAAAACCTAATCAAATGAGGGGGCTATCCCACTATAGCTTCTATCCAAGGGGAGTGAGATTCCATCAAGTAGTTCTCAAGATATCTTGCAGACAAGGCCTGTACATACATGTACAATTAGATGGATGGACAGACGGACACCGGACACGGATGAATGCACGCACATACACCAAAACCTAATCAAATGAGGGGGCTATCCCAATGAAGCTTCCATCCAAGTGTGGTGAAATTCTGTCCAGTAGTTCTCCAGAATATCTTGCAGACAAGCCCTGTATAAACATGTACAAGTAGATGGACGGACGGACAGACACCGGACATGGAGAATGCACGCACATACACCAAAACATAATCAAATGAGGGGGGCTATCCCACTGAAGCTTCCATCCAAGTGTGGTGAAATTCCGTTCAGTAGTTCTCAAGATATCTTGCAGACAAGCCCTGTATATACATGTATAAGTAGATGGGCGGACGGACGGACACCGGACACGGATGAATGAACCCACATACACCAAAACCTAATCAAATGAGGGGGCTATCCCAATGAAGCTTCCATCCAAGTTTGGTGAAATTCCATCGAGTAGTTCTCCAGATATCTCGCAGACAAGCCCTGTATATACATGTACAAGTAGATGGACGGACGGACAGACACCGGACATGGATGAATGCACGCACACACACCAAAATCTAATCAAATGAGGGGGCTAATCCACTAAAGCTTCCATCCAAGTGGGGTGAAATTCCGTCCGGTAGTTCTCAAGATATCTTGCAGACAAGGCCTGTATATACATGTATAAGTAGATGAACGGACGGACGGACACCGGACACGGATGAATGCACGCACATACACCAAAACCTAATCAAATGAGGGGGCTATCCCAATGAAGCTTCCATCCAAGTTTGGTGAAATTCCATCAGGTAGTTCTCAAGATATCTTGCAGACAAGGCAAGGGGACGGACAGACATCCATCCAGACATCCAGACATCCAACCAGACAGACAGACGGACAGACAGACAGACAGCACAAACACTAGATGTCTCCCCCCAACATAGTTGGGGGAGACATAATAAAAATTCGTAAAATCACTCAAAATAGGCGAAAATTGCTTTCAAAAAGATGACGTTACTGAGACGTCATCATGGCGACCATTTTGAGGGTTTTTTTACATTTTCTTGTAGAGCTTGACCCAAATATACAGTTTAGAAAAGTTTCAGCCCTCTGCCCCAAGGGATAAGTAAATAATTTAGGGGGGGGGGGGGGGGAATGCCCCTCCTCAGGTTGGAACAGACATGATTTCGATGAATCGAAGTGTTGTAGGGTAAAAAAATTAGCAAACAGCGCTTATGTACTTATCGGTGGAATACATTGGAGCCTCTCTAGTAGTGAAGTAAATACACAATCATTAAATACATTTTTACCATATCCATAAATGAACCATACAAATACACACGGTTTTGGGGATTTCAGCCTTCCAGAGATCAGCTGGGAAGAGCATTCTTTATTCAAATTTATCGAGAGCGTGCCTCGATTGCGAGATAATTTTCTCCATGAGCTACAATGTATTTACCAAACCCACGCGGTTTTTACTGAGCCAACAATCGAACACTCTGGACTTACTTCCAGTAAATGAGGAGGCTTTATTTTAGAATATAGTGTATAAGAATCATCTTGCTTCGAGACCTAGTCATTGGATTTACTCTAAATGGCTGCTGTCAAAACAGACACGAAATACAAAAGAACTGTCGAAGGTCAATGATGCCTGGATGAAATTTCCTTCAAGGATCAGTGACTGTATATATACACATCTCGTTACAAAAAACGCAGAAAACAAATCTATACAAAACA
This sequence comes from Hanleya hanleyi, assembly GCA_036873755.1. Classification (NCBI taxonomy): domain Eukaryota; kingdom Metazoa; phylum Mollusca; class Polyplacophora; order Lepidopleurida; family Hanleyidae; genus Hanleya; species Hanleya hanleyi. The sequence goes on along the minus strand of JAVTVY010052130.1, from coordinate 14,258 downwards.
GATATGACAAACCTAAATGAAGTTTATTAGAGCTTATCATGTCTTTCAGGAGCATTGTAAAATGAGCAATCTCGCTTAGATTAGCTAGATTGCCTCTTGAAATAGCTTAGCTAGAGATATTAAAAATAACCCTACATGCCGCGTATGTCACGCAGCAAAGTCATTTTAGTGGTATGCTAAACACGCCAAGTGGAGATAACTGTAAACACGGTCACAGTTAAATCTGATTCGTTGAACGAGTTCTTTGCGTCATTTTTCACGGACGAACCTGACGGTGAGATACCGACCACGCAATAGGATGCTGGCGACCCCATATTGACGTATTTTATTTGTATTGCTTGGGAAATTTGTTCAACTTCTGCAGTTATTAACCGTACCAGGCCTGGGATACGCTCATACTATTCATCACTGACGTCCCTATTCTCCTTGTTCCATGACGTAATTTCAATCACGTGAGGTAGTTAACCAGATTCCTCATACTAACCACGATTGGCGATCTCCGAGCTATTACGGCACGGCGATTGGGTAACCAGATAAAGCGCCCCCTTACGGCCAAGAGGCGCGAAATTGGGCATGTGAATCAGCGGGGGAACAAAGAGAAGGGACGTCAGTAATACAAGCTGTTTATCAGCGCAGGCCTGGGAGGGAGGGGCGATTTTATTAAAATCTTTGCGATTTTAAAATTGCGCTGCGCGTTCTTAAAATTTCAAGATTGCGCAAGTATTTTAAAATCACGCAAGCATTTTAAAATCGCGCAACGAGCAATTTTAAAATCAAGCAAACAACTTTTCGTGTATTTCAGCTACGTCACTAAAATTTTGAATACGGTATTTCGTTCACACTGTTGAAAGTGTCTTTAATGATAAAATGACCTCGATGTTGAGTTTATCTGCAAGAAAGTATCTCGTATTATAGGAATCATTAATCATCTTGAACATTCTCTTAACCCTACCAGTCTTATCTTCGGAACAAAAAATGAAAGCTGACACTCCGTTACATTATAGTTTATCATATTGGGGTCATTTTGAGCATATTTGTTGAGTAGAGGATCGTAGGCAAATTCAAGATGGCGGCCACCTGGGGCACCCCAAAAATGATGTTTTCGATTGATTTTCCATCAAAATTTCTGTTTTTCCGCGATGAAAAGTGGACAAAAACTATTTTATTTCACATCACAGTTATATTTACTAATTTATCATGCAATTTGCACGGAGAAATTGCATAAATGAAAAATCTGACCGAATGAAAATGAAAAAAATCGCCAAAAAAATGCCGTTTTAGAAAATGACGTCAATGTGACGTCATCAAGCGGCCATCTTGCATTTTTTAGATTTTCTGTCAGATCTTGACCCACGGGTATAGTGTGGTAAGTTTCAGCCCCCTTGCCCAAGAGATAAAAAAAATAATTAGGGGGGGGAGGGGGCCCCCTTCCCAGGCCTGGACAGGTCCCAAAAAACCCAGGTCAGATAGGGTTAATAAGGGTTAACTCGATATATACTCCAGTGTTCCGTGATTTATCCATACTTGTCCTAAGGAATATCTTATGGGGAATCACCTATGTTACTCATTTAAATCCATTGTTCTTACTACAGAAAACTCTTTTCGTAAGGATATTTTTTTTAAAGTTCAAACTTTCAATCTATAAAAAGAAATAATATGGAAATATTTACCAAATTCCATAAACATAATGAACAGGACATTATAATAGTTATCATTTTGATATTATTAAATGTGTGGATTGGAAAAATTATCAACCGTTGAATTATTTTACGGTATAGCCAATGAATTCAGCTTTGTTGTTTTGATTACATTTGTCGAAAGCAATAAAATAAGACATAGTAATCACAGTAGGCTGTATTAATCATTAAAAAGGCTACCCAGTGCTAATTCATAAAATATGTTTTTCCAACGTTTTCCCCGATTTGTTTCGCAATACAAATGATTATTCATATAATTCGGAATTAAAACTCCCTATCTCCAGCCCTTCAGTAGAAATGATTTTTTTTGGGACATGTGAGTACGTATATGTTTCATATTGAAACGGCTTCCTGTTTCAAGTTGAAACTCGTGTCATTTTCACATGAGTTAATGGTGTCTCAAGAAATATGTCTTCATTAAGTACGAGTTCGTCTGAAACATGAGACGTCATGCATTCTGAAACAGTGTGATATGTGGACATGTCTTAATCTGAAACATGTTAGAGTCGACTAAAAGTTTCAAAATGAAACGTCTAAGTGAAAACATGATCTGTACATGTCTCAAACTTGGAGGTGTTTCAAAACAGTCTACATCCCATAACGTGTTTCAGGAGACAGGCTCGCATGTGAAAGATACCGGTACTGAAATAAATGAACATTTATCAAAAATCAACATGCATCAATTTTTATTCTCTTATATTCGACGGAATTGAGGAATATGTATGAACCAACCAAAACCATATACAGAAACACATAAAACAGACTGCTCCTCAGGTTAACTCAAACCTAATAATGATTTCAAACAGATGCATGATTGGTACCTTTTAATCCCTGGCGTGAACTCCATTACCATAAAGTGAAAATTGATCATGTAACAATAATGTGCTCAAGGTTTGATTAAAGGGGGATAATACCAGAAAAATAATTTTCAGAATTTAGACAAGAGTCCCTTCATAAATTTTTATCCCACTGAAATTTTCACAGATGATAGACTCGGCTGTAAGTGTTGCAAAAAGGGTAGCAAGAATGATATAGGTTCAACAGAACGGTGTAAAATAGTGGTGTGAACTTACCGAATTGGACTGTCACTGGTTCTAGCAGAAGGATAATCCAAGAGTTGCTTAAAATTGGAATAAAACACAGATTGGAAGGTTCCAATAAGTCCTCAACAGATGGGTACTGGAGTGAGGAAAGAGAAATACACAACAGGACATAAGAGGAAGTGAAACATTGGAGGTCACCATTTTGTTTGTGGGACTTTTTCAAATAACGCCATGAATATTAATGAATCCAAATTAACCCCTTTCACTGAACAGAATGATGAATTTAAAGGACTCCCCTCCCAAACTATAGGTGAAAAATATCCACATAGGTCAAAGGGTTAAAATTGGCCAGGTTTGCCCACAATACTGCTTGCATACCCTACATGGAGTATCTATTACCATAACAATACAACAACGTGCTCCAGTGACTGCAGTTGTAAACATAAGTTCAAGACGCATACGGTAACTCATTTTTTAGCGCTTGACACGAACATAACATAAGACAGAAATGTTTCATACACCATAGAAATACATAATACTCACCTTGTACGACATAATATCTTCATAATCTTGAAGAAAGAGACCAATTCCACCAATTTCTGTGCGTTGTTGTTGTTCTGTACGTCTCTGCGGAAAGCGACACCTGAAAAGTCATTATTAAAGTCTGTCCATTTTAATTAGTCGTCTACTTTGGAGCTTGTCAAAAATCAATAGTTAACCCTGCAACAATTATCTTTTTTGCAGCGTGTATAACAAACTGAACTCTACAAAATGACTGACATTTCTCTGTGATATCGATAATATATCACGCTTGATCTAGCTTTTTAATTCTCGCCATATAAAACGCCAGTACAGTTGTTTATGTACCGGGCCTCAATTACATAGCGAGACGTAATAATGTATTCATGCTGACTGGCACAAAGGTCATTGATGCCGAATACAGTAATAACAGGCGGTCCGTAGGAGTGTCGCTTATATCCTATGCCCAGTGAAATGACCAAATGATCAACCGCGCACACCTCTATGACCATATACGGAATTGCTGACATTTGTACTAGACAACACGAATACATTATGACGTCTCCCTATGTAATTAGTCCCGGTACGTGAAACAACTGTACTGGAGTTTTATATGAAGAGAATTACAAAGTTATTTCAAGCGTGATATATCATGGATATCACAGAGAAATGGTAGTCATTTTGTAGAGTTTAGTTTGTTCTACATGATGCAAAAATGAAAATTTGTTCGGAGTTAACTGCTGATTATTGACAAGCCCCAGAGTAGACGACTAATTAAAATGGACAGACTATAGTTTCCAAATACCACACATGAAGGAATATATCTCTTATCATGTCAATTTAATAAGGAACACAATATCCATTTCGAACAACACAGAAATATATTCTTGAAAATGTTGGCGCATGAAACTCCACACACAGATTTGTCCCCATCACTGCCCCATCACAGCTCAGGACGCGAGAACTTATTTTGAACATGTGGAATTTTGCGTGATGAACAGGTAAATATTTCAGTTCATTCCTTGCACCAGTGGTTTTGACAAGTATGTTACACGTAATCTTAAGACGTAAACTTCATTCGTCAATAGTTTATTCGAATGTCTTTTCTGTAGATTAAGTAGTTCTTGCTCAAAAAACAACAACATTGCGTTCCAAATGAAGTACCCATAATTCCCGGTGAAAATCTTATTGGACAGGGTGTCATGGAAGCATAGATTTTGAAAAAGCCTCCACTTTCAACAGTCTCTAGATTATAGTTTCCACTGTATCGTAGGTATTTCACACATTCCACTTGTTTTATCACCTCTCTATTGTTATAATGAGTAAAATGTATGTAGTGCATAATCAAAGCATATTTCGATTGTCATTTCCATTGCTAATTTTTGAAGGCCTGTTGTCACATCGTTCGGGTAGTTCCCCGAATTGCTGCATATCTCTTGACCTTCTCATAGACGTGTCTGATAGACGTGAAAGTTTGAAGAGAATATTCCAATTATTTTTCATTTATTCCACATTTTTTAAGGCACTCTGTAAAAAAAGTTCAAATTATTTTTCTGGTGTTATTCCCCCTTAAGAAAATTCTATATTCTGTCTGCTACAAGAAAGATTATGTTAGTTTTGATAATTATTTTGGGAAGTATTTATAAAAAAAATTCTTTTCTTGATCAGTAAATTGTCAAAGTCTAGAAAATTGGTCTGAATTGTGCCTACCTGACATATGCATCAAACCACATTATTTGTTTCAAATGACAACTGATTTTGCGGCTTCATTTCAGACGTAGAAGAAACAAGACATGATGTAAATGAATGGGCCACAATAGGCAATGGTCCCAAACCGTGATAACGTATTACATATCTCTCTCAGTCACGTGGTGAATTGTGTATTCATTCATCTGTATGACACATGAACACTTATCCAGAAATCTAACATCGCTCATGTAACACGACACCAATTAAATATTCATTGTCAACACAAAGTACATGTGCCGCAAGGCGTGAAGTCCTATATGTAACCCGATACACCAAATTAAAGCTTGATCTCCCGACTGTGGCAGACCAGGGACCTCGCGCTGGCAATTAAGTTTATGTCTTGTTACACGCGGGAGGTGACAGGCTAATTGAATTGTATAAGGATTCCCGCCAGCAGTTCAATTGTCATGGAAGTTGGGGGCCTGCATTTCATCAAGGGATAGAAGTGGGATTTTATTGTCATGGATGTAGAGGGCCTACGGGTAGGGGGCCATCAGGTTTCAGCACAATTGGGGATTGAATAGAAATAGTTTGGGTCATTTCCCACTGCAAACACTGGCTCACATGTGCATTTACCTGGTATTAGGTTTTCAAATCAATACACCTTGGCGCAGGGGTGCACTTGACTCATACTGGTCATGTATCACTCTAGCCAACTTTGGACTGTCCTTCATATTAGCTGGCACGAATTTTCATTGCCTTTCACAATTATTTTGGCATATGGATGATAATTTATTTTAATAAAATACTTTCCAATATTATCTTTCTAACATAGTCTTTGTTTGTTGCAGAGACAATATATAGTGTTTTAAAGTACTTTCTTTGTTGCAAAAAATGTTGATTTTTACTTAGTGTACATGTATCAATCTAATTAAAATTATATCCTATCTACTTCCCTGTTTGGATATGTCGCCTGTGGGACCTAACCGGCTTGCACCAACGTGAGTGTTGACCAATCCCGAGGACTCTTCATAGTGCTTTGAAGGGAACATTATGGTAGGATCTTTTTCGTTGGCTCAGCCGAGCCAGGCTCCACGCTGGTGGGGTATCTCCTGATGTTGCCGCTCTCCCGCCAGATTGGAACCAAAAAGGGAGGTAGAAATATGAAAATGGTCCTTGGCATAAACCTTGGGCTAAAGCGGATACCTCAACCTATACCCCTCCCCTCTCCACCTCTGCAAGTAAAGTAGTTAAAATGCGGCCGTGATGTCATAAGACATGAGCTTGGCGCTCTGAACACCAAATTCAATTGAAATCAGTAAGATTCTGCATAGCGACATATACGATTGGGGAGCATTGATAGGATATTAATTTATTAACATTGGTACATGTATATATACTTGCATATCAAACATGTTATGGTGGGATTCTCCATAGGACACGGAATATTTTGTTATGTGACTTGTTATGTGTTGTAATTTTTACCTGTATATGGCGAGATTCTGCTGGTGGACGTTTCGTCCCCGGGGCCCGCCCCTGTACAGACCTTTTGGTTTTTGATGTATGTTGGCATTTGTGGGAAGTTGATCCTGGGTCGACATCGGGCCTTACATACTAGTCTTGTGTTAAATGCCGTCATTTTTATCTGACGACCATACAGCTCACCAATCCCCAGTGTACGAGTTGTCACAGCGAAACAGCTCACCAATTTCCAATATACGTGTTGCCAGAGCATTTCCATCATAGCTCTCTAGATTTGTATCTAATACCGCTTATGCCGGTGCTAGGGGCCGTGTGGTCATATCATCCAAGTTGCCACATGAACAGGTACAATAAAAGCGTACCTGAGATACAACACATATCACGAATCGTTAGATTCTTGGTATGTGCTTTAGAATAGGTTAACCGGAAGACTTTTCTGTGAAGTCATGTGGCTCTGTCAGTATGTCGGCACCTCTTCCCACTTCCCTTATATGTGTTGTAATTCACCACATTCACGCAGTATACATCCCAAAAGAGACTCTTTCCTGTTACACGACTTTCAAATATTCACCGGTACAACAGTCGCTTAACTTGTACTCCGCTAAAGGTGTGCGGTACTCGGATTCATTGTTATACTGGCTTATATACTTGGCCATCCCGAGTCTTAACTCGATAATGACGTCACGGACCAGCCAAACGACATTTTCGCTTATTTAATTCGAGTTACCTCAGGAGACTTTGTGGAACGCACGGCAGTTGTGATCGCCAAATATGTACATCAAAGCAAGCTTTTGGTAGGTTTAGTATCCATCACACTGATCTCACCAAAACGACAAGCTAACCGCCATGTTGATCAATATCCCTACCCCATGAAAAAATAGTCCACACAATATAAAACGGAGATCGGGAACTGCATTGCACAGAACTGGCCAAATCCATCTTTTTAACTGGGTGCTGACAGACATAAGAAAGGCCTTATAGAAAGTTCTGCTAGAAGGTTTTGCAAGCAAACCGGGTTAGCGCAATATCAAGGTACGTAGTATTGAGCGGGTGACTCGTACGAGAAAGGACACATCCCGACTCGACCGTAAATCTGCTCAACTTGACTCTATCCCAGTCCGTGCTGTAGATGAAGGTTTTGCTTCGATCAGAGTGAGTGGGCATGGAACGGGTGCATTCAGCTGTAACTTCACGTCTTATTTGCGCCGAAATTAATATGTACATGGGAGTGTGACTAACGTCACAGGGCCTACGAAGTAGGGTTTGATATGATTTAAGTGTGTACCTTGACCTAAGACTGACCATTAGCTTTGACCTTGGCTCAATTCGGTCAGTTCACAGTGACAATGACCTAATTAAGCGCATTTCCATTGTCTTAGGAGGCATAAGGACCTGTTTTTGCCAATTCCGAGGTTTATAGGTCACCTAAGTAGGTCAAATTTTCATTAAAAGTAGGTCAGCTCAGAACTTGCTGTTAAGTCCCCTAATGCACGTCCATGGTTCTATGTCAACGGTTCTCCTTATTTTGCCGGAGAAAAGATTCGGATGGACTCACTGACTGACTCGTTCATTACCGGACAATTTGCAAATGAGAGCCTACTTCGTAGGAAAATTATCCGCTCACATGACATAATCTACACCTAGACTAACTTTTCATAATAACCCAGGCGGATTAGGATCGCCTCTCTACTACGCCACCCCACCCCCACACACACATTTCACCGCAGCTCCGGAACGAAAAGAACAAACTAGCTGATTTTACTGCGAATATTATTGGCGTCATTTTGAGATGATAATGGGAAAATTCAAAATGACGACCATGATGTAACTCGGCAAGTCTTGTTTTCGGACTTTTCTCTCCATTTTTTTCCATTGTTTCTTGTCCAAAAAAGCATAAGTCAATTATTTTGGACAAAACTACTTATTTCCTATCACATTAATTACTTTTTGAGAGAAAAGAATGGAAAAAAATAACCGGAAAATAGATCACAAAATAGGTGAAAAATTATTTCCGAGAAGAGCTAAAATTTATCACACTATACCCTTGAAAATGTGAATAAATCCAAGATTGCCGCTTTGATGACGTCACTGTGGCGACGTTTTCAAAACGGCATTTTTGGTCGATTTTTCAATCAGATTTTTCAAATTTTCTAATTATGCGATTACTGCGACTCCGCAAAAACTGCATGATAAATTAGTAAATATTAATATGATTTGAAATAGGTTTTTGTTCCACTTGACATCGCAGAAAAGCAGAAATTTTGAAGAAAAATGACGAAAAAATCACTTTTGTGGTACCTCACGTGGTACTTGAATATGGTGAAAACAATCGGCACTCAGAGGCAATAACATCAAATTGATCATGATGATAATCCTCAACTTTTTTATCAAAAGCGGATAAGACCCCAGCCGAATTTTCTCCAACCCAAATCCAAGATGGCCGCCATCGAAATGTAGAAATCGGTGGGTCATTTGAGCCCCTAGATATTTTTCTCACTTCTCTGGTTGGGGATTTAAAACTTTGGTTGGGGATTTAAAACTTTGCATCACACATCTTGGGACTCGAGCGTTATCAGAAAATGTAAAAAAAATCCAAGGAGGCCACTTGATGACGTCACCGTGACCTCTTATTATAAAACGTATTTTTTCATTAAGCTTTTTTTTATATATTTATTTTCTCCCGAGAAACTACATAATAAATTAATAAGTAATTATCTGATTGAATTAAATTAATTTTTGACACTTTCGTGCGTAAAAACATTTCTTTACGAAGAAAGATGAAAACGAAATTTTTAGTAACGTCCTCATAGCCTCAATTTTGAATGGTCTTCTGCTAGGAGGAGTGTACAAATAGTCTCAATAGGATAGGCTCTAAATTTTCATCTGTATTTTTTTTTCACTCCTCTGCCAGTTTTCGTAATATCTACAGAACTGTGTCGAGTATACAGTGACCCAATTTTCGAGACTTGTGCATCTAGTTATAGTTCAGACGCCAATCGAAAATGAGTCGTATCGGCCCACATCACAAAGTCATCGATTGTTACATCCGAAAAGGGACGCAACTCCATAAAATATGGGCCGAGGTGACTCAGTTTCGATAGACGTTTGACCTATAGCTAGATGAATAGGTTGCCAAAATTTGGTCACCACGGTCCTTCAGATATTACAGTAACGGATGTTGTACATGCTATCTATCACCTGGTCCACAGGTTCTGAGAATTAAACACTGATCACCGAAAACAGGTTAAGGTTAGGTATTTTAAAAGTTTAAGAAAAAATAGAGCCCCAAACACTAAAACATACCGATCAATCATTGTGATCAATTCCGTTTAACTTTGGTGAAATATCGGTTGAAATAAGGACCGTTTGATTGCTAGAGGTTGGACTGGATGTTCCTGAAACTTTGTAGGCTTGTAAACCCTACTAGACCTTGAACCTTGAAGGATGGGGGGAGGGAGGGGGGCATTATGGCACCAATATCAAACTTTCAATCCTGTCTCCGGAAAGAAAAAACTTGAGTGCTGTGACTTTGTAGCTCATCATATGGGGGTCATTTTGAGCCTACTTGCATGACCGCCCTCCCACACACACACACACACACACAAGCAGAGTATCATGGGTAAATTCAAAATGGCGGCCACGTGGGGCACCAGAAATTTTGCTTTCGTTATTTTTTCTTAACTTTTCACTTTTCTTCGAGAAGTGGGCAAAAACGATTTTATTTCAAATCAGATTATTATTTAGTAGTTCATCATGCAGTTTCTTGCGAAGAAATGACCTAAATAACAAAAAACAAAATATGATGAAATATCAACCAAAAATGCCTTTTAATAAATGACCGTCACTGTGACGTCATCACAGCGGCCATCTTTGATGTTTTTACATTTCCCGCCCACTGGATTATCTGCCCCTGACTTTTGGGAATAATTTCTACCAATCGTCGCTGATAATATTGTATAGCCCGGTCCTTAAAATTGCCAAAAAGTTTGAAAAGCCGTGTTTTGGCGCGCAGAATGATTTTCTCTCAAGGGAAGGTTTAGACATTCAAAGCGTATATATTCCGAAGGTTGGTCCACTTGGGAAGTAATAAACGGATGGCATTTGGAAAAGTAGGCTTTCTTTCTTTTTGTGGAATGTTTTGAAATGACCTTGTTGAGCGGTTCTATTCACAACTTCACTTTTATTCTATGTCGTAGAGGACAGGGTATAGTAGATAATTAAAAACTATAGTAACTTGGCTTGACATTATAGGGAATGACTTTAATTGAGCCAAAGATGAACGAGAAGTACTCAGAAAAAATATTTAAAAAAAAATCGATTTAAAAAAGTATATATATTTATTAATTTTCATAATTTATTGAGAAAATTTATACGAAGACATCGACCATCCAATATCCCACATGCCAGGCAACTGTGCGCCAGCGCTGCACGCCACGATCGTATTTTGTCATCAGTGTAACCAGCAGTACGTGCACCTTGTCTTTTGTAGTAGCAGTATATATTGGCAAAATTTCTCACTGTATTACAGATGAAGTGTACGACGGTCCTAATCCTTGCTACAATTCTCATACTGCTCACGATGTCCTCACAAGTGGCCTGCGTACGGAAATGCGCCAGACGATGTCTAAAATCGAAGAGGAGCTGTACCAACTCCTGCAAGAGACTTTTACAAAAACCTGGCTTCCGATTGAAAGCATGTCTCGGATCGTGTGGTATCCGATACACGAAGTGTGTTCGCGGATTGTGTGCTCTTGGCACGAATGAGATCTGATATCAAGGATAGAGTGATTGTGTGCTCCAAATACTAGTATGGTCTGATGTCCAGGATATAGTGATTGTGTGCTCTAAATAGCAGTATGGTCTGATGTCCAGGATATAGTGATTGTGTGCTCTACATACCAGTATGGTCTGATGTCCATTATATATTGATTGTGTGCTCGAAATACCAGTATGGTCTGATGTCCAGGATATAGTGATTGTGTGCTCTAAATACCAGTCTGATGTCCTGGATATAGTGATTGTGTGCTCTAAATACCAGTATGATCTGATGTCCAGGATAGAGTGATTGTGTTCTCTAAATACCAGTATGGTCTGATGTCCAGGATATAGTAATTGTGTGCTCTAAATACCAGTGTGATCTGATGTCCAGGATAGTGATTGTGTTCTCTAAATACCAGTATGTTCTGATGTCCAGGATATAGTGATTGTGTGCTCTAAATACCAGTATGATCTGATGTCCAGGATATAGTGATTGTGTGCTCTAAATACCAGTATGGTCTGATGTCCAGGATATAGTGATTGTGTTCTCTAAATACCAGTATGATCTGATGTCCAGGATAGAGTGATTGTGTTCTCTAAATACCAGTATGGTCTGATGTCCAGGATATAGTGATTGTGTGCTCTAAATACCAGTATGATCTGATGTCCAGGATAGAGTGATTGTGTTCTCTAAATACCAGTATGTTCTGATGTCCAGGATATAGTGATTGTGTGCTCTAAATACCAGTATGATCTGATGTCCAGGATATAGTGATTGTGTGCTCTAAATACCAGTATGGTCTGATGTCCAGGATATAGTGATTGTGTTCTCTAAATACCAGTATGATCTGATGTCCAGGATATAGTGATTGTGTTCTCTAAATACCAGTATGATCTGATGTCCAGGATATAGTGATTGTGTTCTCTAAATACCAGTATGATCTGATGTCCAGGATATAGTGATTGTGCTCTAAATACCAGTATGGTCTGATGTGCAGGATATAGTGATTGTGTGCTCTAAATACCAGTATGATCTGATGTCCAGGATAGAGTGATTGTGTTCTCTAAATACCAGTATGGTCTGATGTCCAGGATATAGTGATTGTGTGCTCTAAATACCAGTATGATCTGATGTCCAGGATATAGTGATTGTGCTCTAAATACCAGTATGGTCTGATGTCCAGGAAATTGGGATTGTGTGCTCTAAATACCAGTATGGTCTGATGTCCAGGATAAATGACTGTGTGCTCTAAACACGCATGTGGTCTGATGTCCAACATGAATTTGGTCAGATTTCCGGGATGGTGAACACAAACGTCGTCTGATGCTCAGGATAGTGATTTTAAATGAAATTAGTGCTCTTATTTAAATAATTTTTAGTCTTCTGTAAACATATAAACATATCCGGTTCCTCCGTCAAGTGATTTAGTGAACTGTGAAAATTATGGTTGTTTTAATAAACTCATCGATGCATACATTTAATATTTTCGTGGAAAAGTTAAGATGACTGTACTAATATCTTTTATATCCTAACACTATCTGATCTGGTGGAGGGTTAACTTTTCTTGAAAGCATTGTAACTCTAGATTAAATGTGAAGCAAGCTTCTGCACTTGATATTCATTTTAAAGATAATTACATAATCACTTGTACAAATTATCAAGGGAAAATCCAATATGATGTAATGAATATTGGTATCCCCTAAACGTTAAATCAGGACTAAACACAAGCCCGAACCGAAGCGCAAGTCTGGAGCGAAGAGTGCACGCCAACCCGGAAATGTGACGGAAATCGGAGTCTACATGATGCCACAACCCTCAGCATAAATACGAGTATACGACGGATACATGACTGAATGAACTTACCGTCCAGTATTTGTGTCCATTCTTGGTCTGTGATATCAACAGAGACTACTGCATAATGTTCCCGTTGACAAAGAAACTGTACAAACTTCATACGGCGATATAATCAGCGGTAACGAAAGTGAAACTAGAAGCCGGGAATTCCCCCAAAGTCTGCTTGGTGATAACGGTTGGGGTTATCGTTCCTAAACTGTACAATGGTGTGAGTTGTCTTTGAGTGGGTAGTGCAGATGGCGCTGCGCGAAAGTGTGACATTTCATACGGGCAACTAGACGTTACATGTACATGGTCTGATGTGTATAAAAGGCGAAGATCAGGCATGGCATTAGCTCAGGAATGGCTGTAGTCTCGAATGGCTCTGTAACCAGGTTTCTCCTATACACAATACATCCTACACATTGAAATTTGAATGACATTGTCCAATATCCTAACTGCACACGAAATAAAACGGCAGCGAATAGTAATAAACTATACCTAATTTTCCTCTACATTGGTCCTTCTCGCCGGCTGCCAACTCTCAACACTTAATAATTCCTCGTTCTTGAGATATCATCTTTTAATCACGCCTTCACGGAGTTTTCTGTCATATCTTGGACTCATATTTTGAATGTCTCAGCATAACGAAGATAGCCACGCCCACCTACACGCGCATGCGTTGGACTGTCATCGAACTGGCCCGAAAAAATCACGCATGCGCCACGGCTTGTATTCAAAGGACACCGCCATCTCCGGCAAAGTCCGTGCAAGGGAAATTTACATGACTGACAGTTGAATGGCGGTCAGCTGAATATTCAAATCCCTGAGAATCTTGAACAATTGATGATAACTTAAGAATGAGGGAATACCGAGAGTTCTAACTTGGAGGGAAGTGACAAAAGGCTACAAGGAGAATAACGAGGTACATTTTATTATCACCAGGTACTGTGTTCTTGTATGTGCAGCCGTTAAATCTTCCGAAACGCAGGCGTTTACTTCGTGCAACCTGTAACCATCTCGGTCATCTATACGCGGTAAGACTGACCCTGGGATCGTGTGTATCCATGTTCAGCCTACTTTCGGCAACTGCAGGTGGGAATTTCCATAAATCAATACCGCGTGACTTCGTTAGCCAATCAGCTAAAGTCTACCGACGTAACCCCAACGTAACTCGCCATTTTCGAGTCATGTGATGAACTACTTGTTCAAAATTTCAGATCCACCACACCTCTT
>JAVTVY010052129.1:0-26393 GCA_036873755.1 Hanleya hanleyi | reverse complement strand
TTGTCTGCTGGGACTATGACGAATTTACTCTGGAAATTTGCTAGAACTTCTTGCGAATTGAGGTTTCTCAGTACTTGTTTTGCTTGGGGAAAAGTACTTCTGTCAATATGGCGGATTGTTTCAACGACCTTGCTCTTGGTGAGGTCCAGCCAATCAGCGAGTACTGTAGGTTCAACTTTTTCTCGCTTAGACCAATCAATAACGTACTGTTCTAATGCAGACAGGACTATCGTCTGGTCGGCCTTCAGATTTATTCTTCTTGGCTCTCTATATTTAGGTCCTTTCATCAGGAGTAATTTCAGATCCTTATCACCCACCACATCAAGGTCACCAGTCACAATATGTTTGCATGGTGTACAGATAAAGTTCGACGATTCACAATCACAACTATAGCCTCCTGACGTGTATAAGTTCAAGTCAAACTCCTTGACAGCATTGGAGTAATTGAGTATTTTGGTGGCTATAGATTTAGTATACTTATATGAAATGCAAGGAGGTTCTGTGAACTTAAAATAGTTTGGTACAGCGTTGGATCATTCAGGATTCGAGGTAAATTAATGATGTCCATTCCTTTATCTAAGTAGTTGAGTTTCAAGAAAAGTCGATCTATGGTAACGCATACAGAACTGTACGTAAGCTACGTATACTATTGGGTGTGTTAGTTAAACCCACTAAGTAATTTAAAGTGATATGATCGTGAATCATCGAACTATTAAACTTTCGCCAACCATGGCTGCGTTGTCTCCGTTGATGGGGTTTAAATAGTTGGGTAATGTTGGATATATTTGAAAGGCGGTTTGTAGCATTGCCGAACCCACTGACATTATCATTTAAACCAAACGGAAACACTGACCCAAGTTCTAGCATCCAGAATAATTCCCGCTCTCGGATTTTTCTCTCAAATCCAAAGGGAGAATCCTTAGTAGGTGGATAGACGACGTCTATGATCTGAATACTAAAGTTATCCCAGCCATGGTCGGGTCCAGAAAAATGTTTAACTATAAGCAATTGCTTTTTCCTAACGGATTTTCTTTGACTGTTCACCCTAACATGGAGTCTTTGGGTGGTCTCGCCATCATACTGTTGACCACACTTCTCACAGGAAACTAAATAAATACAGTTTGTAGTAGAACAACTAAGATCAACATACGAGTTAACAGAATATGAGTTACCAGTTAACGCGCAACTAAATGAAGCTGAAGTATTAAAGAGTGGACACGTGAGATATCCACGATGTCCACACTTAGAAATTTTGAAATTATTACATGTAGAATTCGGTGCTAAACAATCATCAAGCGCAATATTACAAGGTTTGATGTCGTGGCCTTGCTTTGCTGTCAGAAATATATCTGTCATTTGGATTGAAAAAGGTCTTAGTGCATTTCGAACTATTAGAGACTTGGCCGAGAAACCTGCACTAAGGTTTCTCGGGTCTGTCTTAATATTATTTCTTTCTGTTGTATCCATTATGAGTGTTGGGTGTGCAAGGGCCCGGCCTCGGGGACAACTTTTCCCGTCTTTATTAACAGTCAACATTCAATTCAAAATCTGAAACACTTGAACGTGTTTTTACGTTACCAATGTAGGCAACTTGATCTCCATATATACTCATGACGATAAAGCGTGGTCTTATCAGTGGGATATTAACAAAATTAACAGACTGTGTTAATTATTTGAAGGTATTAGTGAACTAATTTGTGCAATCAGTTGACGAACCTTACTAAATATAACAACAATGGAGGAAAATCTATTCACTCTTAATCCAGAAATTAAAATAATTAGAGCTGTTTTGCCGTCCATTTATTATTAGTTTTACCGTTAACGACAGTTGATTGTGAAGAAATAGTTCACTAGTTTCTCGCATTTTTCCACACAGTTATGCGAGAAACTAGTGAAATAGATTCTCATTAGATGTCATATACGCTGGGTAGTTTAGTGCTGTTACCGAGAGAGTAATCTGGGTATAGCCTAGCGCCGTCATTTGATGGAAACATTTGATGGTGACTGGTCGAAACAACTCCACCGAGTGAAAAGTTGTCGGATGCCCGGATGTTGGTTGTCGTGATAAACAAAACGTATCAAGATTTCCGTAAGAGTGATATGCATTGGTCATCGGCGGTTGGCCTGTACAGGGAACCCCCTAATGGCCAAGAGATGCGAATTATGTGATGTGAAACAGCGGGGGGAACACGGAAAGTAGAGACGAAAGTGACACAAGCTGTTTATGAGCGTACTCGTAAGCGGGAAACGACGTTTTAATGTACTCTATTTGCGGAACGACAAAAGATTAGAGCTGACATTCCGAGACTTTGTAATTTATAACATTTGGGGTTATTTTAAACCTATTTGCATAAGCCCGAGCACAGGATCATGGGTAAATTCAAGATTGCGGCCCTGTGGGCTACCAGAAATGTGGTGTTTTCGCTAAAGTTTCTGATTTTCCACCAGGAAAAGTGGGCAAAATCTATTTCATTTCGCATCGGATTAATATTACTAATTTATTATGCAGTTTTTTTCCGGAGAAATTACATAATAGAAAAACTCGAAGAATATAATCGAAAAGTCTACCAAAAAATGCCTTTTTGGAAATGACGTCACAGCCACCAAAGCGATTTCCTGCTAGAGCTTGACCCAAGGGTATAGTGTGAGAAGTTTCAGCCCCCTAGCTCAAGGGGTGAAAACATATTTAGGCTTGGACAGGTCCAAAAGGCTCAGGCAAGATAGGGTTAACGATAACAGCATGATGATCTATGGTAAATTCTGGTCATCGACAAGCAGTTGTCGTAACTGCGAAAGCATCGTTTCAAAAATAGTATGCAACATGTATGTTGACGGAGTGCAACTATACGACCGATAACGGATAAATTGCCCATAGAATCAGTAAGAGGCAACACTTTTTTAGAATTATTATAACGATGATAATGATGACAGTGATCTGATATTAGTAAGGAGTTACCTTAATATCTCCATCCAGGAATGACTGCCTTGGCATGCACAAAATGAAACTTATATGGCATACATTTATGATATGTGTTAGTAGTAGTATAAGTGGGGAAAACCGCTTATTGGCCTCAAAAATTTGCATATGACCTCTGTGACGTCACAGCGACAGCCAATCAGAAGCGAGTATTTTGACAAAACTACCCCAACACAGAAGAGTTCCAATCTAGGGGGAGGTAACTCTTGATGCACTTTTGTGGTTTTTGGCAAATGCCGGATTATCTTCCCTGATTCGAACATTTGCATATTAAATCTATACGAGAAAATGCCTGTATGGGGTATGGATGATCCGATGGGGTCGTATCAGGTATCATTGTGAAGCTTATGTGAGGTGGCATCTGATGGGCTGGGTGTGGGGTTGAAATAGCGTCATTCTGCGCATGCGCGGTGGACCCAGGGTATGGAAATAGACGTTTTGGAGCTAGGGGAGCCACTAATGGTCCGATGGAGTCGTATGAGGTATCAAAGTGAAGCATTCGTGAATGGGCATCCGACGGGGTGGGTGACACGTGGAACTGACGTCATTCTGCGCATGCGCGGTGGACCAAGGGTATGGAAATAGACGTTTTGGGATCTAGGTAAGCCCCTAGTGGGCCGATTGGGTCGAGTGAGGTATGAATGTGAAGCACACATGAGGGGGCATCCGCCTGGACTAGTGGCTGGTCCGTGTTTAACATTCTGCGCATGCGCAGACAGGGAATTATGGGAAAAGGGTATGGAAATAGACGTTTTGGGATCTAGGGGAGCCCCTAGTGGGCCGATGGAGTCGTATGAGGTATCAATGTGAAGCCTATGTGAGGGGGCATCTGCTTGGACTAGTGGCTCGGGCGTTGTCACCATTCTGCGCATGCGCAGACAGGGAATTGTGGGAAAAGGGTATGGAAATAGACGTTTTGGGGTCGAGGTGGGCCACTCGTGGTCCTATGGAGTCGAGTGAGGTATCGTTGTGAAGCACACATGAGGGGGCATCCGCCTGGACTAGTGTCTCGGCCGTTGTCACCATTCTGCGCATGCGCAGACAGGGAATTGTGGGGAAGGGTATGGAAATAGACGTTTTGGGATCTAGGTAAGCCCCTAGTGGGCCGATTGGGTCGAGTGAGGTATCAATGTGAAGCACACATGAGGGGGCATCCGCCTGGACTAGTGTCTGGTCCGTGTTTAACATTCTGCGCATGCGCAGACAGGGAATTATGGGAAAAGGGTATGGAGATAGATGTTTTGGGATCTAGGTAAGCCCCTAATGGGCCGATTGGGTCAAGTGAGGTATCAATGTGAAGCATATGTGAGGGGGCACCTGCCTGGACTAGTGGCTCGGGCGTTGTCTACATTCTGCGCATGCGCAGACAGGGAATTGTGGGAAAAGGGTATGGAAATAGACGTTTTGGGGTCTAGGTGGGCCACTCGTGGTCCTATGGAGTCGTATGAGGTATCCATGTGAAGCATTCGTGAAGGCGCATCCGACGGGATGGGTGACACGTGGAACTGACGTCATTCTGCGCATGCGCAGTAGACCAAGTGTATGTAAATAGACGTTTTGGGATCTAGGTGAGCCCCTAATGGGCCGATGGAGTTGTATGAGGTATCAATGTAAAGCAGTCGTGAAGGAGCATCTGCCTGGACTAGTGTATCGTCCGCGTTCGACATTCCGCGCATGCGCAGACAGGGAATTGTGGGAAAAGGGAATGGAAATAGACGTTTTGGGGTTTAGGTGGGCCACTCGTGGTCCTATGGAGTCGTATGAGGTATCGTTGTGAAGCATTCGTGAAGGAGCATCCGCCTGGACAAGTGTGTTGGTCGTGTTCAACATTTTGCGCATGCGCAGACAGGGAATTGTGGGAAAAGTGCTTTGGAAGGAACGTTTTGGGGTTTAGGTGGGCCACTATTGGTCCGATGGAGTCAAGTGAGGTATCAATGTGAAGCACACGTGAGGGTGCATCCGACTGGATGGATGTGGGGGTAGGAATATCGTCATGCTGCGCATGCGCAGACAGACCGTAGTATGGAAATATACATTTTGGGGCCGATGTGAACCACTAGTGGTCCAAATGGGTTGTGGGAGGTGTCAAAGTAAAGCTTTTGTCGGGTAGAGTCAGAATTGCGTGTTTTTTTTATTGCAAGTCGAGTCAATCTGCGCATGCGCAGTTGGGTGTAGTAAGTAAAGTGGCCATTTTGGGGAAGTGAAGGAAAGTATTTGGTGTAGAGATAGACCACTATTGCTCCGAATGCATCGTGTGGGGTGTCATTTTGTAGCTCTCGGGGTGTAGACCCCGATTTGTGATCTGTCCACGTCATCTGTGATGTCATGGGTGACGTCATCAGGACGAGTAGTAGCGCAAGTGAGCATTTTGGGACAGTGAAGGAAGGTATTTGGAGTGGAGAGGGGCCATCCTTGGTCCGAATGCGTCGTGGAAAGTGTCATCTTGCAGTTCTCGGCGTGTAGACTCCATTTAAGGGATGTCCACAGCATATGTGACGTCACCAGTGACGTCATCAGTACGAGTAGTAGCGAAAGAACATGTGTTATAATTGGCTCAGTGCCAATTTTTCCCACGATTTGCGGGATATCCACAGCATCTGTGACGTCATTGGTGACGTCATCAGTACGAGTAGTAGCGAAAGTGGGCATTTTGGGTCAGTGAAGGAAGGTATTTGGTCTAGAGATGGACCATCCATATCTGTCATGCATTATACCATATCTTTGCTGTATTATACCATATCTGTCTCGCATCATACCAAATCTGTGCTGTATTATACCACATGAATAACAACAAGTTCAGCAATGTTCATACAGTTTATTATCCCCAATGTTACATCATACCCAGGCTGGGGGAGCCGCCCTAGGTATGTTTAGTATGTTCATAGCAAAACAAATTGAAATATCAAACACCATGTTTTATTATTGAACGCACCGTCACATTAGGTACAAGTGTTTACTGAGCGCAAGTCAACGACCAGCATGTAGACATATAGAGTCTGTACGGCATGTTATGGTATTCATCAGTGCACGGGTGACGCGTTCAACCGATGGGTTGGGCGGTCAGCTTGGTCACGAAAAACGTAACATTGGTGACCCTCTCC
This sequence comes from Hanleya hanleyi, assembly GCA_036873755.1. NCBI lineage: Eukaryota > Metazoa > Mollusca > Polyplacophora > Lepidopleurida > Hanleyidae > Hanleya > Hanleya hanleyi. The sequence goes on along the minus strand of JAVTVY010052129.1, from coordinate 20,315 downwards.
ACTATCCACTTGGTGTTGGGGCGTTGTTGTTGGGCCCGTTCCAAGGGATCCAGGGTGTCCAGTTTCTCCAGCATCGTCTCTAGTGACGCCCTATCCGTGATGGTAAACGGTTGGTCAAATACCCGGATGTTACTGCTCGGGTAAAAGTATCGGACTTGGTCTGTCTCCTTATGCTTCGTCACATAACCAAACGCCAGATTTAATTTGAAGGACGTAGCTTGGTCATTGAAGACGGCTTCCATGTAGCTGCGTAGACGGGCGAGATCGGTCAGTCGGAAATTGTAGATGCCTTGAATAGGGCGATGACGGTTGAAACAGTGCCGTATCATGGGCCAATGGCGCCGATAGATGTCACTCACTGGATGGGCGTCCTGTAAGAGATCGCCAGGAACATTTATGGGCTCGTCCAGAAAATGTTCGATGTCGTCAGGCGTATGACTCGAAACCGTAACGCTGGTGTCCGGCTGGATATCCAGGCCCTCCTGGACTGTGGGTATAGGCGGGCTCTTCATCGTCGCATCACCAGTGGCGTTCGTCTCCCCGGGTTCATCTTCACTTGGTCTGACCTTCCGCGGCTCCGCTTTAGTGGAAAGTTGTCGCCCAAACCGTAGAGACGGGGCATGAATCAAACGTTGGTGCTGTCTTAACCGACTGGGTCGTTTGAAGAGTCGACCACAATCGTTACATTGTACCGTCGCACCCGCGTGGAGTGCCCTCTCATGGCGCAGTAAATTATCCTCCCGATTGAATGACCGTGAGCAGATTATACAAGTATACCGTGCATCGTTGTGGGTGGAGGCCTCATGGCGGCGCAAGTCGTGCAGACGAATAAACTGCTTCTGGCAAGTTGTGCAAGTTGTGCAAGTGAACATCAGACACTGTGTCAGCCACCAAGTGAAGATGAACCCGGGGAGACGAACGCCACTGGTGATGCGACGATGAAGAGCCCGCCTATACCCACAGTCCAGGAGGGCCTGGATATCCAGCCGGATCCCAGCGTTACGGTTTCGAGTCATACGCCTGACGACATCGAACATTTTCTGGACGAGCCCATAAATGTTCCTAGCGATCTCTTACAGGACGCCCATCCAGTGAGTGACAGTTTTGGTCTTTGATATATGTTGGCACTTGTGGGAAGTTGATGCTGGGTCGACATCGGGCCTTACATACTAGTCTTTTGTGTTAAATGCCGTCATTTACATCTGACGACGATACAGCTCACCAATCTCCAATGTACGCGTTGTCACAGCGAAACAGCTCACCAATTACCAGTATACGAGTTGTCAGAGCATTTCCATCATAGCTCTCTAGATTTGTATCTAATACCGCTTATGCCGGTGCTAGGGGCCGTGCGGTCATATCATCCAAGTTACCACATGAACAGGTACAATAAAAGCGTACCTGAGATACAACACATATCACTAATCGTTAGATTCTTGGTATGTGCTTTAGAATAGGTTAACCAGAGGACTATTCTGTGAAGTCATGTGACGCAGTCAGTATGTCGGCACCTCTTCCCACTTCCCTTATATGTGTTGTAATCTATCGGCGCCATTGGCCCATGATACGGCACTGTTTCCACCGTCATCGCCCTATTCAAGGCATCTACAATTTCCGACTGACCGATCTCGCCCGTCTACGCAGCTACATGGAAGCCGTCTTCAATGACCAAGCTACGTCCTTCAAATTAAATCTTGCGTTTGGTTATGTGCTGAAGCATAAGGAGACAGACCAAGTCCGATACTTTTACCCGAGCAGTAACATCCGGGTATTTGACCAACCGTTTACCATCACGGATAGGGCGTCACTAGAGACGATGCTGGAGAAACTGAACACCGTGGATCCCTTGGAATGGGCCCAACAACAACGCCCCAATACCAAGTGGACAGTGGAGAGGGTCACCAATGTTACGTTTTTCGCGACCAAGCTGACCGACCAACCCATCGGTTGAACGCGTCACCCGTGCACTGATGAATACCATAACATGCCGTACAGACTCTATATGTCTACACGCTGGTCGTTGAGTTGCGCTCAGTAAATACTTGTACCTAATGTGACGGTGCGTTAAATAATAAAACATGGGTGTTTGATATTTCAATTTGTTTTGCTATGAACATACTAAACATACCTGGAGTGGCTCCCCCAGCCTGGGTATGATGTAACATTGGGGATAATAAACTGTATGAACATTGCTGAACTTGTTGTTATTCATGTGGTATAATACAGCACAGATTTGGTATGATGCGAGACAGATATGGTATAATACAGCAAAGATATGGTATAATGCAGGACAGATATGGATGGTCCATCTCTAGACCAAATGCCTTCCTTCACTGACCCAAAATGCCCACTTTCGCTACTACTCGTACTGATGACGTCTCCAATGACGTCACAGATGCTGTGGATATCCCGCAAATCGTGGGAAAAATTGGCACTGAGCCAATTATAAAACATGTTCTTTCGCTACTACTCGTACTGATGACGTCACTGGTGACGTCACAGATGCTGTGGACATCCCTTAAATGGAGTCTACATCCCGAGAACTGCAAGATGACACTTTCCACGACGCATTCGGACCACGGATGGCCCCTCTCCACTCCAAATACCTTCCTTCACTGTCCCAAAATGCTCACTTGCGCTACTACTCGTCCTGATGACGTCACCCATGACATCAAAGATGACGTGGACTGATCACAAATCGGGGTCCACACTCCGAGAGCTACAAAATGACACCCCACACGATGCATTCGGAGCAATAGTGGTCCATCTCTACACCAAATACTTTCCTTCACTTCCCCAAAATGGCCACTTTACTTACTACACCCAACTGCGCATGCGCAGATTGACTCGACTTGCAATAAAAAACACGCCATTCTGACTCTACCCGACAAAAGCTTTACTTTGACACCTCCCACAACCCATTTGGACCACTAGTGGTTCACATCGGCCCCAAAATGTATATTTCCATACTAGGGTCTGCCTGCGCATGCGCAGAATGACGATATTCCTACCCCACACTCACTCAGTCGGATGCACCCTCACGTGTACTTCACATTGATACCTCACCCGACTCCAACAGACCACTAGTGGCCCACCTAAACCCCAAAACTTCTATTTCCATACTAGGGTCTGCCTGCGCATGCGCAGAATGACGATATTCCTACCCCACACTCACTCAGTCGGATGCACCCTCACGTGTACTTCACATGGATACCTCACCCGACTCCAACAGACCACTAGTGGCCCACCTAAACCCCAAAACGTCTATTTCCATTCCCTTTTCCCACAATTCCCTGTCTGCGCATGCGCGGAATGTTGAACGCGGACGATACACTAGTCCAGGCAGATGCTCCTTAACGACTGCTTTACATTGATACCTCATACAACTCCATCGGCCCATTAGGGGCTCACCTAGATCCCAAAACGTCTATTTACATACACTTGGTCTACTGCGCATGCGCAGAATGACGTCAGTTCCACGTGTCACCCATCCCGTCGGATGAGCCTTCACGAATGCTTCACATGGATACCTCATACGATACCTCATACGACTCCATAGGACCACGAGTGGCCCACCTAGACCCCAAAACGTCTATTTCCATACCCTTTTCCCACAATTCCCTGTCTGCGCATGCGCAGAATGTAGACCACGACCGAGACACTAGTCCAGGCAGATGCCCGCTCACATATGCTTCACATTGATACCTCACTTGACCCAATCGGCCCACTAGGGGCTTACCTAGATCCCACAACGTCTATCTCCATACCCTTTTCCCATAATTCCCTGTCTGCGCATGCGCAGAATGTTAAACACGGACCAGACACTAGTCCAGGCGGATGCCCCCTCATGTGTGCTTCACATTGATACCTCACTCGACCCAATCGGCTCACTAGGGGGTTTACCTAGATCCCAAAACGTCTATTTCCATACCCTTTCCCACAATTCCCTCTCTGCGCATGCGCAGAATGGTGACAACGGCCGAGACACTAGTCCAGGCGGATGCCCCCTCATGTGTGCTTCACAACGATACCTCACTCGACTCCATAGGACCACGAGTGGCCCACCTCGACCCCAAAACGTCTATTTCCATACCCTTTTCCCACAATTCCCTGTCTGCGCATGCGCAGAATGGTGACAACGCCCGAGCCACTAGTCCAGCCAGATGCCCCCTCACATAGGCTTCACATTGATACCTCAAACGACTCCATCGGCCCACTAGGGGCTCCCCTAGATCCCAAAACGTCTATCTCCATACCCTTTTCCCATAATTCCCTGTCTGCGCATGCGCAGAATGTTAAACACGGACCAGACACTAGTCCAGGCGGATGCCCCCTCATGTGTGCTTCACATTCATACCTCACTCGACCCAATCGGCCCACTAGGGGCTTACCTAGATCCCAAAACGTCTATTTCCATACCCTTGGTCCACCGCGCATGCGCAGAATGACGTCAGTTCCACGTGTCACCCACCCCGTCGGATGCCCCTTCACGAATGCTTCACTTTGATACCTCATACGACTCCATCGGACCATTAGTGGCTCCCCTAGCTCCAAAACATCTATTTCCATACCCTGGGTCCACCGCGCATGCGCAGAATGACGCTATTTCAACCCCACACCCAGCCCATCAGATGCCCCCTCACATAAACTTCACAATGATACCTGATACGACCCCATCGGATCATCCATACCCCATACAGGCATTTTCTCGTATAGATTTAATATGCAAATGTTCGAATCAGGGAAGATAATCCGGCATTTGCCAAAAACCACAAAAGTGCATCAAGAGTTACCTCCCCCTAGCTTGGAACTCTTCTGTGTTGGGGTAGTTTTGTCAAAATACTAGCTTCTGATTGGCTGTCGCTGTGACGTCACAGAGGTCACATGCAAATTTTTGAGGCCAATAAGCGGTTTTTTCCACTTATACTACTACTTGTGTTCCTTTACAGAACGTGAGGATTTGATTTGGAACTTCGTTGAATATGAACTAAATTTGTGTGTGATAGTGATCTGAGATGTTGTTAATCGGCTATATCATTGTGTCAGTATTGTCTGGGGAAATAAAAAATGCCAGAGCTGCCAGCCTGAAACAGGTTATTGCCAATGCCGAGCAACAAGAGAAGTCGTGGTTTGGATCTTTACATTATTGTTCATTATATTTGCCATTATCTGTGTCATTTACTCGACGTCTGTCATTTGTTATCTCCGCAGTGATGTACAACTATAACGGCAACGCGACCAAAGGGAGTTTTATAACAGAAGAGAACAATTATCCTAACCTTAATTTGTTCCAGATACTAATCTATATTGCGTGGTATGGATTATACCAGATCCGGTGTAATCAGACATTAACTGTGGGCAACATTATCTGGTAAGGATTATGCCAAGCTATTCGATAAAATAATGTTCCAAGTAGGAACGTGTGTATATGTATATTTTGGACAATTTGGTGGGATTGTGTCGGGTATTTATTATATAGCAAGACAGTGAACCATAAATATATGGAACGATATTGCTGATTTAGCAAGGAGCATTTGAGTATAGGCGTCGTATGACAGTCAGTGTCAATTTTTTCATGGGCATACAAATAAAATAAAAAAATACACCAGCCGAAGGGCAAACGATCAAAATATTTATATTTTACATGCACATGGTCACAATGTAATATTTGTGTATTTCTGCCCTGGAACTTACTAGTCCTGACCGTCGGTCCCATCTCGCAGCCATGAATTACTTACTATCCTCGGCCACATTTTGTTTTGCTCATGTTTCCAGAAGAGACAGGACGACAGAAATAATCTGAATACTCTGAATCGGCCGCACCAGTGTCGTTACGTACCGATGTACCCACTCCTACGGATAGGTTCCATCTTTGTGGGTGAAAAACATGAACTAAAGCATATCACCAATATACATGGATGTGAGTAAAATATTGTGGAAGCGGAATGAGAAAGTTTTGGGTCACCCTTTTGAAGTGGACAAATTTCACATTTGACACATGGTCCGGAGTGGACTTCTAAAATACGTGTCTTGTTGATTCACAAGGACACATGGATAGAACCGTTTCCAACTGCAGTCTCTTCCGACTATATCAAACCATTTCCTTTCCACATGAGCGTCATAGTTCATTACATGTATCGGCGTTTAAGAAACTCAAGCAACTTCAAAAAATGCCGTAAGCCACACTTCTGTGTCTGAAGTAAAGAATTGCTTCACATGTGTGCCCTGAAGCTCATCAAATTAAACTAGATTGTAACATCAACACTTTAACGTCTGGTTTAACAATATTTGTACGTCTGTTTAAGGGGCCTCTTAGAAGGACGAATCACTTGTGTGATGCTATAACATGTTAAGGATTGGGACTTTCTCAACAATTCAAGTTTATAATTTAGTATCAAAATACATTTCATGGAGTTTCGTTACCTTTTGTTTACGGAAGTCACCCAAAATATTCAAAATTTACAGAAAAATGTTCATTTAAATCAATTGAGAACGGACAATTAACCTGCTTTTCGCTCAAAAACTGTTATCAACAGCTAATATTTCACCTATATGACGGGGAATCTAAAACTTCCACTGACTTTTAGCCTGCCTAAACTTTGGATTTGGGGTTTTCTCTTATTTTCTATCTTGCCATTTCGGTACTTAGCTCTTATTCAGAGAAATCAGTATGGTAAAGGACCCCTTATTGGATGTTCACCGTGTTATTTTTTCTAAGATACTACGTTCAGTGAATATTGATGGCTGATCCCTAAATGTTATTTCGTAGGTTGTCACAGCGAAACAGCTCACCAATTATCAGTATAAGAGTTGTCAGAGCATTTCCATCATAGCTCTCTAGATTTGTATCTAATACCGCTTATGCCGGTGTGGTCATATCATCCATGTTGCCACATGAACAGGTGCAATAAAAGCGTACCTGAGATACAACACATATCACGAATCGTTAGATTCTTGGTATGTGCTTTAGAATAGGCTTACCAGAAGACTATTCTGTGAAGTCATATGACGCAGTCAGTATGTCGGCACCTCTTCCCACTTCCCTTATATGTGTTGTAATTACAATCACAGGAAAATGATTTATATAAAATAATACATTTTAAATTAATCATCATTTAAAATAAAGAAAAACATCAAGAGGTCCCCAGATTTATTATTACAGAACTGTGGCGCTTCTCGACGTTTCCCGATTTCCTTCCTTTTCTAATTCGATCAAAACATACCGCGTGTTTTTCAGATGGATAGAATAATAATGGAAGCGTCTGGGTATAGTATTGTTATTGTGATTCTGGCCGTTTTCAAATTTCTGAGGCCATCAGATTGTTGTGCTTCTCGACGTTTATCGCGACCAAACTAGATTCCCGACAACGGAAAACACTAATAAATTCACTAAAAACGGTGATTTTTGGATGCTATTAAGCGTTCGTCCTATTTTGATAATCCCAAATGAAAGAAATCGATAATCCCAAATGAAAGAAATCGATTAGTTTATTGTTTTCCAAAAATAGAAGTTTCCGGGCGTAGTCGGACTGAGTGATTTGCACATGCAATTTCGCAAACTCCGAACAGCGCATGTCAGCTGAACGACTATCGTCTGGCTACAAGCACTGCCCGCAATTGAAAATATCGTTAACACGCTCTCAGCGTTGAGATTACTCCACAATATACCTTTCTTCTTGCCGCTAAAAGCATTTATTTCATTAACCAAATATATCCCAAAAGTATTTAATGAATAGCTTACACCGAAAAAGAAGTTAGATTCTCGCCGTTCTCAACGGATCTATTTGCGTAGGGAGCTACATGTGTGCGTGATTAGTCTCATCGTAACAAACCCACGTGTTTGGTCTTCGGGTCTGTGCTAGAGCATTCGACTGCGGGCAGTGCTTGTAGCCAGACGATAGTCGTTCAGCTGACATGCGCTGTCCGGAGTTTGGCAATTTCTCTGTTATTTTGAGTATTTCTGGGGTTTTAAGCTGGTATTATTCCAGATTTTTGTGTAGTATTTTTCGTAAACGTTTTTGGCACCTGTGCATGGTGATATTTTGAGTTGATTCGTCAGATTTTCGCTGTTCGCGGCGGTTTTTGTTTGTCGTGGTCAGCCCATTTGGTAGCTCCGGTGTATGGAACAAGGCTACACCGGAGCTACCCATTTGGGTTAACCTAGACCACCATTTTCCTTGTGTGGGTAGATGGCGCTCTATCGAATGTAACACGGTCATACGGGACTTTTGGGTCTTTCAAGGCGCTGGTTATATCTAGCGCGGGCTATTTGTAAAGTGTTGACAGCTAGGTGTTATTATTTCCTTGTTTGTTTGTTCGAATTAATCTTTTCTGGAGCTTCCTGGGTGGGAGTCTATAATTAATAATTATTTTTTAGTGCTATGACAATCAAACTGTGAGAGTTCACCATTTTCCTTGTGTAGGTAGATGGCGCTGTATTGAATATAACACTGTCATACGGGGCTTTTGGATCTTTGCAGGCACTGTGTTAATATATAGCGCGGGCTATTTGTAAAACTGTTGACAACTTGTTTTATTGTTTGTTCGAATTATTCTTTTCTGGAGCTCCCTGGGTGGGAGTCCATATGGGACGGTTCATCATTTACCGGGAAGGGGGGAGAGGGCCGGGGGATCAAGGTGGGGGGGGGGGGATCAAATTTTTCCCAATGAGCTGGAGGATGACCACAAGTTTCGAATTTGGTTTTTATGGGGGGGGACCAAACTTTCTACATTCATTATTTTCTGTAATATGTATAAATAATCACAATGAAGAAATAAAACCCTGATTCAGCTATAAACTTCAATAAACATCTGGGCAGCTTTATTTATCAATTTACCTGTTCTTTATATCTATCAAGCAGCCATCTGTTATTACACAATTACAACACATATAAGGGAAGTGGGAAGAGGTGCCGACATACTGACTGCGTCACATGACTTCACAGAATAGTCTTCTGGTTAACCTATTATAGAGCACATACCAAGAATCTAACGATTCGTGATATGTGTTGTATCTCAGGTACGCTTTTATTGTACCTGTTCATGTGGCAACTTGGATGATATGACCACACGGTCCCTAGCACCGGCATAAGCGGTATTAGATACATTTCTAGAGAGCTATGATGGAAATGCTCTGACAACTCGTATACTGGTAATTGGTGAGCTGTTTCGCTGTGACAACTCGTACATTGGAGATTGGTGAGCTGTATCGTCGTCAGATGTAAATGACGGCATTTAACACAAAAGACTAGTCTGTAAGGCCCGATGTCGACCCAGCATCAACTTGCCCATCAGGACTGGTAAGCTCAGTACTTTAACCATGCTAATAAACTAGTAGATAACGGATAAGGATGGAGGATGTGAATGTACATGCAGTCAAATGTTTACTTGTGTGACATCAACAATTACATCACCAACTAAAGTTAAGTCTGTGTGAATACACACACCCAGGTGTATGTGTACATGTATGTCCACTGTGCATTCAAATGTGAAAAAACACCAGTGGTTTAAACGATTATATGAATCATACATACTTGAATGTTTCTTTAACCCACATTATACTGTAATCACCATCAGTTTTATCATGTTTATGAACAAATCATGCAATTACAAGCGTCTAGTCCGTGTTTCTCTGAACACATCAAGCAGAAACGGGTTGAATACAAGCGTCTAGTCCGTCATTCATAATTCAGCCGTCGTCCATTAAAGACTATCCGCGTCCATAATCCAAAGACCTATTCCATATCCATATAACAGTATTAGCACCAAATTCAAAAAAGACAATCATAGTATACATAAACATAGGCTAGTTTCCTGCAAGCGAGAAGCGGTCAACAGTTTTCAATGATGCCGACAAGACATCATGATGTTCCAAAAATATAAAATCCGTATCGCTGATCAGTATTCTTAATCCATAATAATCGTTCTAAAGTCGTTATCTGGAGAATGGTGTATCTCAGTCACGCTTTGATTGTGACTGTTCATATGAGCACCATGAGGATCTTGAAGTACATGGGTTCATACGGCCCCTAGCCCCGGGTTAAGCGGAATTAGACACAAGTTACGAAACGTAACGCCATAGATCTTGCACGCTACGTTCGTATTTTGCTATCAGCATGCGATATGTATCGCCAAATTTGAGAAACTTTGAGTGGAGGCGCTTGGAGGAATAACCCTGTTTTATAAGTTTCTGCAACAATGTTTTGTGACGTTGATTGAAATCGTCACAATTAACACAGGATCTAGCAAATGCTACTAGGCGAGATATGTATACGCCATATGCAGGTCCCACTAGAATATTACTGTCCAGAAAGGGATAGTTTACGATGTCGAAAATGTAATCATCTCTTTTGTCATGAAGTCGATGAGAGAGAATGCCCGCTTCATTTTTGTAGAGATATAGATCTAAATATGGTGTGCCTGTAGGGCTATCTGTAGTTTCCTTCAAATCCAGTGACGGTGGATATATATCCTTCACTGCGTCATTTATATAGCGATTATCCACAGCGAGAAGATCGTCTATATAGCGTTTGGTGAATGAGAAGGAACGCGCTTCGAATGAATCGGTTTTTGAAAGCGCCTGCATATAGTCATATTCATAAGAGAACAGATACAGGTCAGCCAACAGGGGTGCGCAATTAGTACCTATATGCTGTTGATATAGGTACGATAATGAGCCCATGATACGCAATGAGCCCATGATTTGTGCATGACTGCATTCTAAAGCATTACAGCGTTTGTGGTTCATTGAATGAATCTTTTCGTGAGATTAAATAACAGTGTATATATACACGTGTACAATGTATTAAACAATGTAGATCACACAAATAAAATGAAATATGCTTAACCTACATGTGTCAGAAAAATATATCATAATTCTAAGAAAGCAAATAAGACTGCAGCGCGATATAAAAGTTAAAACACTGCACATTTGATGAAATTTCAACAGTACATTTCCACCTTACTCCTACATGCAAATTACAATTTAATGTCCACTCAGTCACTTTCACATTCTTCGCTTGATGACACCGAGCTGTCTGTGTATTCTTCTGGAAGCAGTTGTTCTACCAATGCAATGACGTTCTGATTTTCGAGCAATGGGGGCAAAATTTCTCCTTGTCTGCTCTTGGGACCATACCATTTACACATTCAGTGGTGGGGGGGGGACAAAACATTTTTATGGCCTACTGACCGGAATCCCCCGGCCCACCCCTTCCTGGTAAAAAATGAACCGTCCCTAATTATTTGTTAGTGCTATGGCAAACAAACTGTTAGAGAGGCCACTGAGCCTCGGACTTTTGGGGCTGAATGCCGCTAAGCCGATTGATATTTGGCGTGCTTTAAAAGAGTCTGTCGGATCAGAGCCGAAAGTCCTTGATGGATTAGCACAGGTGCACAAAGGATCTCTGGATTGTGACACTAAACAATGAACAGACCAGAGATGTTCTCCTCTCAAACGGTATCTTGGATTTTCAAGATCAGTGCGGTCACTTGGTGGAGATTGCACCCACGAAAGTATTTGTCAGAACAAAATGCCCTGTGGAGATACCACACACTGACATCAGACATATTTTTGAGAAATATGATAAAGTTCATGACATTTCGCAGGAGGACTATACTTTTGACAGAGATTTCAAAACTGGGAGTAGGAAGGTGTGGATGTCTGGCATCAATACCACTTTTCCGTCCACAGTTATGTTTGGAGAATTCAGACTTTCTGTTTGGTCAGGTTAAAGCCTGTTACACCTGCGGAGATGAAAATCACATGTTTTGGGATTGTCCATTTAAGAATAAATGCCTGAGTTGTGGACAGCCAGGCTACAAAAAAAAGAACGGGAATGTAAAACTCGTGAAAACTCAGAAGGTCTGACTGACAGAAAAAAACCGGACTGCTTCACAATATGTGACTGGAATTCAATCCAATACAGAGAAGAAATCTCCCGTTACGAAAAAGTCTGCCGTTGCGGAAAGCCCTGTCACAATGAATGTACATGAAGTCGAGCAACCTGAAAGCGTTGGTGATATCATTTGATCAATTGTAGGACCGGATGGCAAGACCTCAAAGAGGAATTCTAAGCTTAGACAAAGGAAAACTAAAAAGAGCACAGAGGAATCAGAAAATGCACCCAACAGCTCAAACAGATTTTCAGCTCTCTCTGAGCTGATATTCCTGGTCCACACACCCCACAGAGGAATGGGGTTGATGAAAGTCAGGAAAGTTTACTTCATAATCAGCAGTCTAAAGAAAATGAGTATGAGAGGATTATAGATTCAGAAACACTTCATGTTGTTGGTTCTCTGTTCGGGGTGGAGAACGACAGCGTTGTCAACGATAGTCAAATGCTCATCAATGTTGCAACTGCACTTGATGTAGACGGCAGTCGTAGTGAACATTCACCTGTGCGTTCGGATGCTGTTGTCGAAACCGAGCTCACCGTAGATGATGCTAGAAATGAGCTACCCTTTGTACATGTAGATGGGAAAGGAGGTGAAGATGAAGACATTAGTTCTACACCTGTACATTCTAGTGGTAACTCGAACTTCACCCCAGATGATGATGTGAGAGCTAAGCTCACCAAAGATGATGTTAGAAATGAGCTACCCTCAGTAGATGCAACTGTGCATTCTGGTGGTGACTTGATCTTCACCCCAGAAGAAAATGTGGTTGCTGAGCTCACCAGAGCTAATGCTAGAAACGAGCTGCCCTCAGTGGATGAAGCAGGTGAAGAGGAAAATTTTGGTTTTATTTCTGAAACGGATACACCTGTGAATTTCGCTCCCGATGATGATGTGTTCGAGGAGGTAACTAGTGATGAAGCTAGCAATGAGACTCATGGAAGATGAAAAACAAGGTGAAGGGGAAGTTGATAACTCCATTCTCAAAACAAATACACCTATAAACCTCTCCTCAGACAAAAACGCGGTCGTTGAGCACATGGATCAAACTTGTTATAATACGAGACCCGGAAAGTCTTCATTAAACCAGAGGTCGAAAAAGAAATGGGAACAGAAGAGGGAACAAGAAATTTATGGAAATAAAGACAAAGATATGCAGAAGTTGCGAGAAGAGCAGAAGAAAGAACAGAAAAGCCAGAGGAGAAGGCCTTTAATTAACGTTCATAATGGCTAAGTTGATACTCTATCTCCTAGTGTGTGTACTCTTGCGTATTATGTCTTCATATATACTAAAAATGGCTCAGTCTCCAACCCTCCTCCAATGGAACTGCAGCTCTAGGAGTTTGGTCAAATTTACATGAGCTTCAGGATTATGAACCCTTAGCTCTCTGTTTGAATGAAACGTTTCTCAAAGAAGCAGATAAAAATAAATTAGAATTACGGCAATATACAGCCTATCATTCCTACGCTTTGCAAGAGCATGGAAAGGCTACAGGCGGCTCTTCAATACGTGTTAAAATGGGTGTCTTGCATAATCCTATTGATTTGAAGACAGATTTACAAGCCTTACTTTGAATTCTGTATTCACATTATACACGATGTACATACCTTCATCTGGAGGCCTCTGTCTTAGTGAACTTCAGGATCTTTACGAACAGCTCCCTAACCCTTGATTTTAACGGCCGTAGTAGCTTTTGGGATAAAGAAGAGAATTGTAAAGGAAAAGTTCTTGAAGATTTTATATCAAATAATTCTTTTTGTATTTTGAATGATGGTTCTTATACACGTTTTTCCACATGCCATGGTATTGTAGTCTATTATTAGACAGGATGCTTCTAGAATATATGACGCAAGCTTGTTTACGTGGGTTAATCACTTCGATCTTTCTAGAAGATTATTATAAATTGTATCTAGGCCAGATGATGATGTAATGCATATTCGAGAGGCTTCTTGATTTGGTAGAATGCACAGGAATGCCGCATAAAGTATAAATAGCGTAACACTTAGTTATTCGAAAGGGAATTCAAACTGGCTTTATGTGGGTGCGTTATACTGTGTTACCTTTGCTGCGGACTGTTGGATTGTATACTCCTGTGAATTGACTTTTGGCTGCTGTGTAATCTACGTGATTGAACTGTCGCAAATTGGATATTTACTGGGACTGAACAACCGAGCAGTGTTGGACTACCAACATACAGAAAAGTGATTTGTGCACGTCGGCACGAACTGTGAAGAGATTTGTGCACGTCAACACGGACTGTGAAGTATACACCGGTATAGCATTGAACAGTAAGACTATATTTCGCATTTATTTGTTGTATTAACCTTACTTAATTTGTATATGATTTTAGTATTGTAAAAATATTTGATTGTTAATCCTTGACTTCACCAACCTTTTCTGTTACGTTTTTCTGTTATCGTAAATTTGACGTGACAGAAATTGGGGGCCTGCTCGCGAGCTTTGTTTGCAAGCTGATCAGCTCTGCAACATAGTTTTAATTTGATACATTTTCTAAATTTTGTGAAGTCAGGGAGTACGCTATGAACATGTCATTTGAACCAGCACAGTTTGCTTCAAAGCCTAGTCGGGAGGTATTTGACGAATTACGCAAAGAGGATTTGTTGGCGCTGTGTAAATTCCTAGAAATTAAAGCTAAAACATCTTTGAGAAAGCAAGAAATTAAGAAACTCATTATTAAACATTTTGTTAGCAAACAACTTTGGGATGAAAGTGATTTTGATTTAACTGAGGAAACAGCTGATGATTTGAAAATAAGGAAATTAGAATTGCAACATCAGCTGGAATTAAAGAAATTAGAATCAGAGAGAGAGAAGTTAGAATTAGAGGAAAGAGAGAAAGAAAGAGCATTAGAGAGAGAGAGAGAGAAAGAGAAAGACAGTTTCAGTTAGAGAGAGAAAAATTAGAGAAAGAAAGAGACATAGAATTAGAGAAAGGTTAGAAAAAGAGGTGAAAGAGAAAGAAAAACAATTTCAGTTAGAAATGAAAAATATGGGATTACAGTCGCAAACAAGTCCTCCTGCACGTGCACCTGTACAATCACAATCAAATTTTGATGCAGCTCGTCAAATACGTCTCGTCCCACCATTTCAGGAAAAAAAAGTTGATAAATATTTTCTGCATTTTGAGAAAATTGCTGAAAATTTAAATTGGCTAAAAGAAAATTGGAGTTTACTTCTTCAAAGTGTTTTGATCGGAAAGGCAAGGGACGTTTATACTCAATTGACGGTAGAGCAAGCATCAGATTATGATACAGTGAAGGATTTAATCTTTAAAGGTTACGAATAAGTTCCTGAAGCCTATGGACAAAAGTTTCGTAGTTGTGCAAAAGAAAACTCTCAGACTCATGTAGAATTTGCTCGTTCAAAAGAACAGTTATTTGATAGATGGTGTGCTTCGGTTAAAATTGACAACCAATTTGAAAGCCTTAGACAGCTTATGCTGGTAGAGGAGTTTGAAAGGTGTATTCATGGTGATATTAGAACATTTCTTGATGAAAAGAATGCCAACACTTTAGATCAAGCAGCACGATTTGCTGACGAATACGCTCTGACACACTAATTGTCATATGTCAATGCTGTTAAGCCAAGTTCATTCCAGTCTAATCTCTCAGGTAACAACCCCAGTTCTTTCTCAGGGCCTAAAACTTTTAACCCCAGTTACAAAGGTCAAAGGTCAAACACAAAGTCTCAGTCACCCACTTTTAACACTCAAAATAAGTCTCCCGTTTGCAGCTACTGTAAAAAGGACGGCCACTTGATGGCTAACTGTTTTAAATTGAAAAGAAGACAACAAGATCAAGCCTTTCAAAAGCCTAGTGGTTTCCTCACTTCAAGATCTGTACCCAAGCAGGTTAGTGACGTTCATGTATATGACGTTAAGATGGCCAAGGACACTGTTCCTATTAGTTCTATCAAGGATAAGGTTGACAGTTTTTCAAATCCTGTTATGGAGATTTTTGAACCATTTATCCACAATGGTTTTGTGTCACTTTCAAGTGATTTTTCTAATGCTACTCCTGTGAAGATTTTGCGAGAAACGGGCGCGTCCCAGTCTCTTTTGTTGGCAGATACTTTGCCGTTTTCTGACTCTTCATCTGCAGGCAGTAATGTCCTGATTAAAGGGGTAGATTCTGTAAATTATACACCCGTTCCGCTCCATAACGTTCATCTGTCTTCCGACTTGATTTCTGTACCTGTTACGGTGGGTATTAAAGGTAGTTTACCATTTGAGGGTGTTCAGTTACTTCTTGGTAATGATCTTGCGGGAGATAAGGTCGAGGTTAACCCGATTGTAACTGACAAGCCTTGTTTGGATCAGATCCATGATCCAGTTGAAGACGAAATTCAAGGTTTGTATCCTGCTTGTGCAGTTACTAGAGCCATGAGTAAATTGGCTGAGAAGTCTGAAAAGTCTCTTAAAGATGACGTCATCGATGACGTTTGTTTGGCCGACACCTTTGTGTGTTTAAATGATGAGGCTGATAAGCCACATTTGGATAGCAAATTGGAATGTTCTAATGACAAAATTTCAAAATCACAGCTGGTTAATGAACAGCATAGTGACAAGGACATTTCCAAGTTATTTGACAGGACAGTAGATGAGTGTGATATAACTCAAGAGCATGTGTGTTACTTTTGTAAGAATGGTGTTCTTATGCGCAAATGGCGACCGCCAGCTGGTCACCTGATAATGAGTGGGCAGTTAAGTATCAGATTGTGGTATCAAAGTCATATCGTTTAGATATCCACAGAATAGCCCATGAAACACCTCTTTCAGGCCATTTAGGTGTTAACAATTACAAGCGTCTAGTCCGTCATTCATAATCCAGCCGTCGTCCATTAGAGAATATCCGCGTCCATAATCCAAAGACCTATTCCATATTCCATATAACAGTATTAGCACCAAATTAAAAAAGACAATCATTGTATACATAAACATAGGCTTGTTTCCTGCAAGAGAGAAGCGGTCAACAGTTTTCAATGATGCCGACAAGACAGCATGATGTTCCAAAAATATCAAATCCGTATCGCTGATCAGTATTCTTAATCCATAATATTCGTTGTAAAGTCGTCATCGAAAGAATGATGTATCTCAGTCACGCTTTGCTTGTGACTGTTCATATGAGTACCATGAGGATCTTGAAGTACATGGGTTCATACGGCCCCTAGCCCCGGGTTAAGCGGAATTAGACACAAGTTACGAAACGTAGCGCCATAGATCTTGCACGCTACGTTCGTATTTTGCTATCAGCATACGATATGTATCGCCAAATTTGAGAAACTTTGAGTGGAGGCGCTTGGTGGTATAGCCCTATTTTATAAGTTTCTGCAACAATGTTTTGTGACGTTGATTAAAATCGTCACATTTAACACAGGATCTAGCAAATGCTACTAGGCGTGATATGTATACGCCATATACAGGTCCCACTGGAATATTACGGTCCAGAAAGGGATAGTTTACGATGTCGAAATTGTATTCATCTCTTTTGTCATACAGTCAACGAGAGAGAATGCTCGCTTCATTTTTATATAGATATAGATCTAAATATGACGTGTGAAGGTGGATATATATCCTTCACTGCGTCACTTATATAGCGATTATCCACAGCGAGAAGATCGTCTATATAGCATTTGGTGAACGAGAAGGAACGGGCTTTGAATGGATCGGTTTTTGAAAGCGCCTGCATATAGTCATGTTCATGAGAGAACAGATACAGGTCAGCCAACAGGGGTGCACGATTAGTACCCATTGGAATACCTATATGCTGCTGATATATTTTTAATGAGAAATTCAAGCAACTCTATCAACAAAAAAACATCCCATGAATGATATCTGTTGTATGTATTAGAGCTAAAGAATGCTTTATGGCTACGATCAGTTTTCTTGAACACAGATACTATTAATGAATTTAGACGGTCAATAAGGTCCCGATGAGGGATTGTAGTATAGAGAGTCGAGAAATCCCATGTGGATACATATCTGTACGGTATGTGACCTTTAGTATCAAGTTCTTCTGTAATTACAAGCGTCTGGTCCGTTTTGAGTTTTTTGACATTTTGAGTTTTTCAATATCCACATACATTCAACGCTTTTAAAAACGCTTTTAGTTTTTAAAAATAGTGGCGCAATACAACCCCAAAATGCTTTTACCTCCAGAATGGCCCTCGACAATAGGGCTGAAAGAAGCTTGGTGGTGCAGCTTCTAGAACCAGCTATGAATCTAGCTTTGTATGGTGATTTATGCATTTTGGGTGTCCAATATATTTTTGGTATGTCGTCATGATTGGTTGGAAGACAAATACCTCTTTCCCTGGCAAACTTTTTGTGACTGTTAAATAAATCTTCCAGAGTAAATGCAGTTTGGGAGTAAGTAGAAGTAACTTTAACCAGCACCTGGTAATAGTAATATTTACATATGGATATTATATTATTCGGAGCTTTGTCTGGTGGGACTATGACGAATTTACTCTGGATATTTGCTAGAACTTCTTGCGAGTTGAGGTTTCTCAGTACTTGTTTTTTCTTGGGGAAGAGTACTTCTGTCAATATAGCGGATTCTTTCAACGGCGTTGCTCTTGGTGAGGTCCAGCCAATCAGCGAGTACTGTAGGTTCAACTTTTTCTCACTTAGGCCAATCAATAACGTACTGTTCCAATGCAGACAGGACTATCTTCTGGTCGGCCTTCAGATTTATTCTTCTCGGCTCTCCATATTTAGGTCCTTTCATCAGAAGTAATCTTAGGTCCTTATCACTCACCACATCAAGGTCACCAGTCACAATGTTTGCATGGTGTGTAGATAAAGTTTATACGATTCACAATCACAACTATAGCCTCCTGACGTGTATAAGTTCCAGTCAAAATCCTTGACAGCATTGAAGTAATTGAATATTTTGGAGGCTATAGATTTAGTATACTTATATGAAATGCAAGGCGGTTCTGTGTACTTAAAATAGTTTGGTACAGCGTTGCGCACCTCTGGATCATTCAGGATTCGAGGTGAATTAATAATGTACAGTCCTTTATCTAAGTAGTTGAGTTTCAAGAAAAACCGATCTTGAGATGTTTCGATTATGTTCACTGGACGATACAACCGAAAATACGCTATATCTTGACATACTTTACTGATATTTGGTGGTACTATATTTTCTGAAGACGCAGATTGTTGTTTATCTCTGGCTATTTGATCTAAAGCTCTCAGAGGTAACGCATACATAACTGTGCGTAAGCTATGTATACAATTGGGTGTGTTAGTTAAACCCACTAAGTAATTTAAAGTGATATGATTGTGAATCATCGAACTATTAAACTTTCGTCAACCATGTTTGCGAAAATCATTTCTATTGGCCAAATTTAAAGAAAGATGTTACGGAATTTTGTAGATCATGCCACACATGTCAAATGGTAGGAAAACCAAACCAAACCATACCAAAGGCCCCTCTACAACCAATCCCTGCATTTTAGGAAGCATTTAGTAGGGTGATTATAGATTGTGTTGGTCCATTACAAAAAATAAAGTCAGGCATCAATACATGTTAACAATCATGTGTGCTTCAACCAGGTTCCCTGAGGCCATTCCTTTACGGAATATTAAGGCAAAAACTATTGTCAGAGCCTTAAGTTTTTCTACTCCAGTCTGTTCAGTCTGATCAAGGATCTAATTTCATGTCAGGAATCTTTCAACAAGTCATGCATGCATGCATGAATAAAGCAGTACAAATCGTCTGCATACCACCCAGAAAGCCAAGGCGCATTAGACAGATTTCACCAGACATTAAAGAACATGATTAGGACTTATTGTTTTGACACTGAGAAAGACTGGTATGAAGGCATACATTTGTTATTGTTTGCTGTTAGAGAGTCTGTTCAAGAGTCTTTAGGCTTCAGTCCATTTGAATTAGTCGTTGGTCACAGTTAGAGGACCACTTAAACTGCTGAAGGAAAAGTTCCTAGACAGTGATCTTGACTCATGTAGTCTCTTACAATATGTGTTGGACTTTCGCACCAGGTTGACTAAAGCACGTGATTTCGCCAATTTAAAGTCAGCACAAATATGTATGAAAATAACCTATGATAAACATGCCCTTAAACGAAGTTCCAAACCTGGTGAGAAGGTACTGGCTTTTCTGCCTATTCCTGGTAATCCACTCAAGGCTAGATATTATGGTCCTTATGTCATTGAAAAGAAATTAAGTGACCTTAATTATGTAATTCAGACTCCTGACAGGCGTAAACACAAACAGTTGCCTACACTCAAAGTTTCTCAAATTTGGCGATACATATCGCATGCTGATAGCAAAATACGAACGTAGCGTGCAAGATCTATGGCGCTACGTTTCGTAACTTGTGTCTAATTCCGCTTAACCCGGGGCTAGGGGCCGTATGAACCCATGTACTTC
>JAVTVY010052128.1:0-25755 GCA_036873755.1 Hanleya hanleyi | reverse complement strand
ATCTGTTATGAAGGCGACTGTAAAAAGGTTGATAAGTTTGGGAGATATGAGGAAATTTTTTTTATTTAATATTGTTATCAAAATTTATATTAACCTTACATATTTTTCTGTGCTATCGATAAAATTATCTTACATCCTTCTCGTTTGTTATCACATTAGACAAATTTTTAGTATTAAATGTAATATTTAGGAATAGTGTTGAATTAATTTCATGTTAATTTTATATTTCAGATACTCCCGAAAAAACCTTTTTTTAATGTTGTCTTTGTCCTATTTGTTACTCGAATTGTCTTCTGTTGTTGGAATCTTTGTTAGTTGAAATCTTTGAAATTTACGTTCTCTCGGCATGTAAACTACAATTTACAGTTTCAGTATTTCCGAAATTATGTTAGTGCATGGCATAGCAAAAGCTCTGTGTTCACTAATCTTTTCACACGTTTTTTTCTGAATTCTTTGACTAACTGCATGCATTCGTCCAACTACTGCCAACGAATTAAGGTAAGTAATAAATAAATCATCGTGGGTGGTCAAGCAGGAACAGGTGACGAGACTGGATTCTTTCTGTCATACCGGGCACGGTACCATGTACGAAGACAGCAATGGATATTGAGAGTAAATCAACAACAATCTTAATTACATCAGTCCACGGAGACGGGAGTTCGTAAATCTATGGAGATTGGCCTCCGTCAGCCCACGGAGCCATGGCTCCATCATATCACCCGTCGGCCAGTACTCAAACCCCACGACCCTGACCCCAAAAACTCGACAGTCAAATGAGAAATATAATTTTAAAACAATAAAATATGCGTCTGCTCTTTCATCCATAAAATATATCGTCAGTGATGGGTCAATCGTCAATCATTATGCTCATCCAGTTGTACTAAGGGGAAAACAAAAGCAGCTGGTCATTGAATATAGAACCTCATTCCAGATATCGGACATATCACAAGCTTTCTGAACGAGTTCAAAAAGTTCTTTGAATATGGTGCTAATGCTGTTATATGAATTAGATTTTTGGATTATGAACTCGGAAATTCTTTCATGGACGACAGCTGAACATTGAATGCCGGACTAGACTATTGTAGTATATTATGAGAGAGAAGGGGGGAGAGAGATACAGAGATAAATTTGACGTCAAGAGTCACCAATAAGACAATTCCCATATTACGAGTTGGTATTGTCTGCAAGCGTTCACGGTACGTCGTGACTGGAGGAAATATATAGTCTGATTCCACGAGAGTGTATAACGTCGTGTCATGGATCTTGATTGTCCGCCATACAAATATTTATTTTTTCACTTCATTCTGTTGTTACTCGAGCATCAGTAATATTACTAAGATGTAGGAGGAGATAAAACAGTTATTTCATAGTTCTGAAAGAGTTATAGTACATTATAGCTTTGAAAAAGTTGGAAGTATCTCCAACGAACGTCAGCTCCACAGCAATAAAGAAGTTAGAATTGTTTGTTATATACGCCAACTTCTAAAAGCCTATCAAAAAAAAAAGTTATAGTTTAACAAATCGTACTCCGGACCCGACATCTCGACATCATATCTTCAATGTTAAAGGCATGTATATTTCTGCACTGATTTGTATTTATAGAAAAATTGTGGGTCCGATTTACATGATAATACACGACGTACCTTGTTGCCTACAAAAACCTAGACTGGTCTCTTTCACTGCTATATTTCTAAAAATATATGAGCTATGTCATCTGAAGTTTTGGGGTTAAAACTAATTTAGCAAAAAACATTCTGATCTTCATCCCAAATGTGTCTCGTAGCCCTTTTTCCTTTCGTGTTGTGAACTTCTGTCTTCCACATAAATTTGACGTTTATTAAAAGCCACATCTGAATGTAAACTGAGTTGAAGCGGAGTAACCAACTCCGGGATTTATATTTCCAACTCTCTAAACTAAATAGGTTGAAAATTATATCCGATTGGAATTAGTGACCAATCTATTCGATTGAATATTCCATCCATTAGATTGAAAATTTTAATCTAGTAGATTAAATTTTCTGTCTATAACAGATTCATTTTATAGTTTTCAATCTATTAGATTGAATATTTTCAATTCGATAAAAGATTGGTCACTAATTTCAGTCTGATAGATTGAATTTCAATCTAATTATTTTAGAGAGAAACAGGAAGTATGCGGCTCTGTGTGCCGTCTACAGAGCCTTACCGCAAGAAATAACATCTTATCAGGCTGGATTTCTCCAGTCTAAGCTATTCGGCCACCAGGTTTTATTTCACGACCAATTCCATTGAGAAATCATTTCATTGAATCAAGTGTGTGACGATAGAAATATCTGACTTGCTGATACTGCAAATTCTGTAAAACAAGAAACTAAAGCACGTGTCCAATAGAGAGAGCAATAGACTGACAATCTTGTCACTATGTCTGGATTTTGGTGAACATTATTCCGATATTTCAAATGCGTACGTTGGAGTTCTTCAAGGATGACTACTGATCGACACTTAATTTGTGCAGTGAAATGACCTAGGCCTACCTTCCCATAACAATGAATTGTTCAATTTCCAATGAATTCAGATTTCGCGCAGGTAACAAAAATTCGCCCGTAAACCATGCAGTTCTCGTGCATAAGCAGGCTCATCTGCCTAAAAACGCCCACATTTGGCTTATTAATCCCTTAGGATGAAATACTCAACATTTAAACAATATCGGTGTCCCTATAATCAACTGCGAGATTTACCGATATTGAAACAGGGAATCCATATGAAAATCATATGAATTGAGAATTTAAAGCCATACGGATTTGATATTTTTAGAACATCATGATGTCTTGTCGGCATCATTGAGAACTGTTGACGGCTAGTTTTATGTATACTATTATTTATCCCTTTAATTTGATGCTAATGCAATTATATGAATTTGGATCATGGACGCGGAAATACTTCAAGAGAGAGAGAGAGAATTAGGGTTTAACGTCGCATTCAGCAATATTTCAGCTATATAGCGACGGAAATACTTCAATGGTTTACTATGGCTGAATATTGAATGACGGACTAGACGCTTGCATATAAATATTGAATATATTGTACCCACGTTGCGAACCGTATTCATTATATATGCTGCATATCGTACCCGTACAGTCCCCTATAAAATATACCAGCTAAGCCACGAAGATTGTATCAGGGTAACTAATTCTCAATGAAAGGAATTATGGACCTTCTCAGTTAAGAGAACATATTCAAAGATCATCTGATGATACATGAAGTCCAGAAATGCATGTGATCGCATCAATACCATGGCCGAAATGTTGGACAGATATTTCATTGTCACTCCACCCTGACATCATTGTACCTGTTAGAAATAAAGAGAAAACAATTGAGAGGCGTGTGGCTGAAGAGAATACAAGAACAGTTAGCTCACATTTAATTAATGCCATTGATGATTACGGACAAAATGCAGTAGACAGAGGAAGGGAACAGGCTGACGGAGCTAAAGCTTCGTTGAATGACGGAGTCGCCGCTCCATTGACGTCCAGGCTGTCGGCTCCATAGAGGATATCGTGGATTCTTTAATGTGAATTCTGCCTTCGCCACATTTTCTTGCAGTTGTCTGCCAAAACGCCTCCTTGGTAATTTGCTTCTGATTGTGACTATTAACGAATATTTGAAGCATTGGTGACCCATGAAAGGCTAAACTTGATCGGGAAAAGTGATGTGTACACAAATTCTTTCTTTTTTTTTAAATCGCAGGAGACCTACAAGTCCTAATGGATATACTGTGGTTCCATCCGAGTTGAGGGAAAAAGAATGAAAAGGTTGAAAAGTTCAATTTAAGTACATGTATGTAATAAACAATTAAAAGTATATTGGTATAGGGAAAATATCAGAATGCAATAAATTGATGGATAAATACCAGAGATGGGCGCAAAATATCCCGGACTTCAGATGCTGTTTCTTCATCTCATTCACGACAGATCTGAAAAACAGTCAGACTGAACAAGAAATAATGCACTCCGTTAATGCATATTGTGGTTGCATCAGAGTTGGAGAAAAAAAAACAATAAAAAGATTGAAAACAAAAAGTTAAATTTAATGCACATGCATGTAATGAACAATTAATAATATACTGGTATGGCGAAAAGATCAAAATGCAATAATGATAGTTAAATACCGGAGATGGGCGCAAAATATCGCTTGCTTCAGATGCCGTTTCTTCATCTCATGCATGCCATATCTGAAAAACAGACAGACTGGACAAAAAAAGAATGTATAGGCTTCATACATATTATAGTTCAATTTTATCACAAATGAACGAACTCCCAAATTTATTTTTTTCATTTACATGTACCATGCATGCGCTCCTGTTTTCTCCGTCGGAAGAAGGAAGGGTGTCTACGTGACTTTCTACATGTCCTATCAGAAGTGGTTTTATAAACATCAGGTCCCATAATGTAATTGGGTGAAATTAAAATGGATACAAACAAATAACTCCCATGACGGAAAATGAGTGAGAACAAAATAACCCTACAACTTTCACGATGGAAACTGAGTGAGAACGGGACACCCATCATCCTAAGATTCGAGAGATATGTTAATTTGCGATGGACACATTGTCAGAGGACGTGTAAAAAAGCGCAGTGTAATTCCAAAGAATTTTTGATTGCTGGAATTTTGGTAAGTTCGTGGGTATTCGTAAGAAATGTTTTCATTCACAATAAAATATTTAACAAAACCGGAAAGGGTAAGTCTTTATGATAACTATATTTGAACAAAACAGCACATGCAGAGATGATTGTTGTCGGCGCTTCACATCGCAAAATTTGTTTGTGTCCCCTGGTGGGAAAACTGACGTTTGTCAACTGTGTGATTTCCTGTCTATGTTTCATTAAACGATAGATGCAATCAAAGCCAAGATATAACAAGTTTGAATGAGGTATTGTGAAATTTACAGGACGAACAAGGGCCACACATTAACACACAAACCCATAATACTGCAGCGTTAATTTGAAACCCCTTTCAATTGCCTCTTGCTGGTGAATCGCGCATCCTCACCCAGAGCTGAACTTGGGCTTCCGAAGGGACAAGGTATTCCCCAGGCAGTCAATTAAATGTTATTACACACGATCTCATTTGCATATGAATAAGTGTCATTTCCAGTCTGAGTGAAACTTGCATGCTGCACGTGGACTCTCCTATTTCACTATATATTTCATGCTGTTCAGATTCTCTCCACTGGAAACTTCACCCCTATCCTGACTTTGGATTCTTCCATTTTATGTGGTTTTCTCTGGAGGACAAGCTGTGCTGAATGGGGAAATAGCTGGACAGGCTAAAAATAAACTAACACTTCATTAGCAAACTATCCCGGTACTCAAAACAATGTAGCCATTGACAATTTAAATATCAAAGGAGACCTGCAGCAAATGCCATTCATGTGGAGGCTTGGTGTTTCAGTAGGAAATTGAGGGGCACTGAGCGGGTATACTATTATGTCGTGCGAGGTGAACACATCGTTTCAAGTTTGTTTCCTATACAATGAACCTTAATAATGATAATAATAATAATAAAAATACGGCCTCTTTCACGAACATGCTATTAGATATTGTATTGTATGTTGAGTATTATTAGAAGGGAGAAAAATCAGAGAACCTGATGAAGAATGCAGAACGAGTCAGATCGATCACCGTAATTCTGTATTTGTTTACGGTCAAATATACTTACCACATGGGGTCTGCGTAAATACCTCACCTTGTCGTGTGGATAAAAACACGGACGTATGGACTGTTAGGGGGAAGGAGGGGGGGAATGGATGTTATGAAAGAAAAAAGGAAACCCTTTCACCATTGCTGTGATCTTCCAGGCTTGTCGATACGTTGTCATGCACAAACAAGAGATGCTCGAGAATTGTAGTCCAGATTTTTTATTTTTAGAAATTATTATTGATCAAAATACTAAAGTAAAATTAACGTTAAATGTACATCCTTCCAAAAGGCTTTTCGTGATGGCTCATTTTTGACGTCAAATAATGGTCGTTTGATTGTCCACTTCACCTGAAAATATAACGAATAGCATACAGCATACCGAAAGGTTAAATCGCATCTTGCTTTCCCCAAACGAAGAATTCAGTTGCTGTGAAGAAATCTGATGCAATTCACCAGCACACACGTTACAACTTGATATCTCCGCGGGAACGTCACCCGACAAAGTTTGAACTCTGCTCCCTTCCAGTGCCTCCTTTGAACACGGCCCAAGTGCCTCCCATACGAATAATACAGGGCAGGTCGGGCAGGTAAATGGGGGACAGCGAGGGGTTTAGCATATACGACGAACAAATATATTAACGTTGAAGATCTATCAAATTTGTTACTTAAAATAATGTGTGTTTTTCAAATAAAGGAATGCTGGTTTAAAGAAAGATATTTGATATACGAACGCTGGAAACTGAAGAATGAATGCGAGGGACTACCGTATATATATTTTTCTCGACTGCGGCGAAACGCGATCAAGTTAGGATAAAATTACAGGACTGCGGAGTTAATTGAATCAATTTTTTCAATTGTAAGTAATAGTAATTCAGTCTGATTATATTGTACCATTCCCTGTTGTTTCTCTGGGCTTACAAATAATAGCATACGCCGATATACTATACGAGATTCTAGTAACATATTCACTTTACTTTCATCGGCACGAACTCCGTGGCGAAAACGGGAGTGTTCGAATTTATTGTTTCACGGACATTGAAAATGCTCCCGTGTTCGTTTTATTAGGATGGACAAAATCACGACAGCGGAAAAATCGGCCGTTTTCGAATTAAATTTGGAAGGTGAATTAATAGGGAAATTACCGTACATAATTTAACCGCGTCACCTGCGAGTTTTGCCGGGAGAAAAATTGTATCATTCCGAGACCGCAACCATATTTTGGGGAAAATTTTCAGATTCATTTATGGAAAAACAAATTCGCCCGTTATATTTGTTACGGTTGGATTTTATTCGACATCCGTCGCAGTCTGTTGCTGTTTTCTATGAACGTGGTAATACGTTTAAATAAACAAATTACAAAACGAAGGTCAACTCGAGCCTCTCAATGAATACTTGAATTATGTGTACATAGAAGATTAATCATTCGGGAACGCCTTCGGGAACTAATTCTTGCATTTGGAACAGTCGTTCGCTCATAAAATTTCTTGAACGGGTGTTCACACAGTAACGAACGGGCGTTACGGACGAAACGCTTCCTCGTGTACACATGAACGCATGTTCTTGATTTAGTCGTTACCGCTTGAACGGATTAGCGTATCGGTGCGAACGAGTTCGGCGTTCGGAATTATGACACCCTCCCTTATTAATGCGTGCTTTTGAGGACTATACTTTTCTAAATGACATCATTTATCTTTAAATAAATCGATTCTTGTAATAAATTCGAGAGAGTTATTTCTTTATCTAAATTCCTTGAATCAAGTGTATAGTTTGTATGGATAAAAAAAACACTGCCCCGTAATTAAGCAAAATTGTGGTACGTACACGTACGCAGCGGAGACCCGATACAGTAACCTTAATTGAATTTCTGACCTTGTGGTTCCACCGACTGACAGATGATGGCATGCAGTTGTCAGTGTGGTTGTTTCATGTGCAGAGAGCTTTCCATGGCCTTCATGTTGGCACATGCACCTAACACTACCTTTGAGAGCATGTTCCCAACCCCCGGGGCGTTTGTATATCCAAAACTATCTGTCGCCCGACCCTTGTATATTATGTTTTAGCTTACATGTATGTATCCAGTATATCTTAGCAGAAAGTTGAAATTCTGTGTGTAGTCTGCAATGTTCTGTCACCTATCAATTCTATCTTACTTACTTACTTACTTACTTGCGTTGGGGCAACTAGAAGGCATAATGCCTATAACGCCCACCTTGTCGCACTCTCTCGAGGTAGATACTGTATGGGGGGGAGCTAAAATCTGTCTCGTACTGTATGCACTGTGTATGTTTTCCAAATGTTGTTTTGAACATGTTCACACTGGTTGCATTTACTGCCTCAGCTGGTAGCGAATTCCAGAAGTTGACGACTCGAACAGCAAATACATTTTGTTTCATTTTTAATCTCGACTGAGGCTTGAGGATCTTCTTATCGTGTCCTCGAGTATTACTACTGTCTCTCATTACAAACAGCGTGGTGGGATCAATATCATCCAAACCATTTAGGATCTTGTAGACCTGTATCATATCTGCTCGTAACCATCGGTAGCACAATGATGGGAGATTTAGAACACGTAGACGATCCTCGTATGACAGGTTAGACATACCCGTTATAATCTTAGTTACTCTGTGTTGGACTCGTTCCACTTTCCGCATATCACGGACGAGACTAGGATGCCAAACCACATTTGCGTATTCAAGGTGTGGGCGAACCAGTGTTTTATACAGTGGGATAATGACTATCTTATTACGACTTGCGAAGGTTTTCTTAATCAATCCTGCCAGTCTATTCGCCTTATTGCTCACTAAATCTGTGTGGATGGAAAATTTCAAAGTTTCATCGAATGTTACTCCTAAGTCCTTTTCTTCATGCACCACACTTAAAGTTGTCGAGATACCTGCATGCGTCATAGAATACTCATATCTAGGGTTTAATCGTCCATAATGAACCACTTTGCACTTATCAACATGGAACTTGATGAGCCAGGTTTCTGACCAGTCACATAGCCTGTCCAAGTCAGTCTGTAAAATGATCCGGTCCTCTTCCGACTTGATTTCGCGTGAAACCTTTGTATCGTCCGCGAACAACTTGCAAAGACTAGTTACACATCCAGGTAGGTCGTTGATGAAGATAATAAAGAATACAGGTCCCAAAACACTGCCTTGAGGGATACCACTCGTAACATCAGAGGACCCAGATAATACTCCATTTACTCTGGTTCTCTGGGATCTGTTTGAAAGAAAGTCACTTATCCAGTTGAAAAGTTTGCCTTGTATTCCATAGTCGTGTATTTTTGATAGCAGTCTTTGATGGGGGACAGTGTCGAATGCCTTGGCAAAGTCTAAATAAACAGCGTCAAATGACCCACCACTATCTACTATTTCTGTCCATGTATCGAGCACTTCTAATAGCTGGGTAGTACATGATCTTCCTGCTCTGAAACCGTGCTGGTGGGGAGAAAGCAGTTTATTGTCCTCTAGGTGTGCCATAATATCCTTCCTCACCAGAATCTCCAGGAGTTTACACAGTATGCATGTAAGACTAATAGGCCTGTAGTTAGAGGGCACATCCTCCAGGAGAATCGAGCCCGATTCAACCAGTTCTCTGTAGACCCAACTTGCCTGCTGTGTTCTGATGGCCCTGAGGATCGACCCCACTTCATCGCGAAGTGCAGAAACCTTGAAAACATACGAGACCCACAGATCAACAAAATTCTCACCCTCCTGATGGATGCAGGTCTTAACAAGCTAGCTACAAAAGCCAGATCCGACCCAGTGACAATGACACAAGTTGTACTCGACGCGAGCAAACTCATCCCTCGGAACATCATGAAAAAATCTACAATCCTGAACCAACTTGAGAACATATCCCGGTTGCTCTGTTACGCCCTGCATGTAAAAAGGGCGTCACTGATCCTGAATGTAGTATAGAGAGAGAGAGAGAGCTAGTTCGCGACAGTTGTAAATAGTCACTAGTATCGTTAACAAATGTTGATAGCCATGTGCTATTTGTATAGATCTTTTTTACATCTTTTTATTCTGTGCTTTTACCTCCTGTGAAGAGGGTGCTCCTAGATGAAAGGAGGAATTTCCTGATCAACAACAACAATTGCCGGGGGCTGTGTATATCCCACCTGAAGGTACAAATATTCATCGGTGGATAGTGTTGATCAGATTGAACAGGAATTATTAGAATTCAGTACTGGGGAGTAGTATCATGTGTGTTTAGCTCGTGACTTTGAGCTGGAACCAGATTATGTCAGCTTTGACGATACTGTGTGGGAGTCACTGAGTATGGAGGATTCTATGAGACCATCGTTAGATACCGAATATAATTTGAATGTCTTGGGATTACAGAAACAAAGAGAATCTCTAGATAATTAGAAAATGAACACCTTTGGGAGAAGATTATTGCAGTTTTGAAAATTAAATGGCTTGTTTATTTGCAATGGTAGACTACTTCTTAGTTTAGTATATGACTTCCATGTGAGTGAATTTGATCCTCTTTTTTCTGATGTTCATTGTGTAAATCTCTATTGTGATATAAGCCATTAATGAGACACTGGTCAATGATCCGATGGAAAGGATCGAAACTAGATGCATAATTAGATGAAATTGGCAAGGATTTAGTTGAACGTTTTAGAGATGGCGCCGAAAGATCTGGTCTGATCAGAACCACTAGCCCGAGGGCAGATAATGAGAGACGCAAGCGTGAGAAAGATAGGTTTAACAACGACTGCTAAAGTGCTAGAAAGGTTTATAATCGAGGACGTTGTCGGCATTTTCTCTGGGAAGGTCAGTGTCACCTTCTCACAGAGTTATCGACCTTGATGTGATCTGCCAACTAGAGTTATCGAACTTGATGTGCTCTGGGAATGACGAGAGTTCTCATCCCTGATGTTATTGTTTTTTTGCTCCTGTCTCCGGAACGACAAACAGTTGAGAGCTGAAACTCTGTGACTTTGTAGAGTATCATATTGGGGCCTATTTGCATGATTTCATGAGCAGAGGATCATGGCTAAATTCAAAATGGCGCCCATGTGGGCCACCAGAAAAGTTATATTTTCGTCAGATTTCTTCAAAATTTTTGCTTTTCTCCATGAAAAAGGGAATAAAAAAATATTTTATACCATATCAGGCTATTATTTACTATTCTATAACACTTGTGTCAATGACGTCGCGCCAACCGTGCATTTATTACACGTTTTAGCACGGTTATGTGAAATCGCGTCAAGTGCAGTTGTTCATTGGGAGATTCCATTTCACAAGTCTGCTTTCACACAACTAACAATTGAAAAAAAAAAAAAAAAAAAAAAAATTACAAACAAACAAAGATGAAATTTCTTCATCAAGTTTAACTATTGTTTCCAACATGAAATTGATTAACAAAGCGACACAAATAGACATATATCCACGTAATTTCCACACAGCTGACAGTATCACTCCCCATTTGAGAGATCACATAAACTCGTCAACTGACATCGGCACTATGCCAACCGAGACGGGAGCATCAGTGGACGAATTTTTCTCAAGAAAGGGGAGAAAGGTTGTCAAAGTTTAAAATATGTTTTCAACCTTTCATTATAAATCTTTGTTGATAATCAATTTGGGTAGTGCAATAGAATAGAAATAATGTTTTCATAGGCGTCCTCAATGGTTATTTTACGCACGGTTATTGTGGGAAAGTTTATAAACTTGCCCTAAAATAGAAAATTCCAACACTAACCGTGCGTCAAATAGCCATTGAGCACGCCTATGAAAACATTATTTCTTAAATTTATCATGCAGTTTTTACGAAGAAAACACATAAATACAAAATTAAAAAAATCTGATAGGGTTAACTTGGACCCTCGTCTGATTACCCACAGTTGCCTGCCCTATGGGTTATTTGATGGTATGTATATTATCAATAAATTATGAAAATTAATAAATATAATTTTACGAAAAAACAATCCTTCAAATAACTGCTTCTCTCATCTTAGACTCCAATAGAGTCATTCCTATTGATGTCAAGCCGAACAAAACCCGACTTAATACAGTTTTTTTCTTCTACTATATCCTGATCTCTATCTGTGTATGTACATTCAGTATGTTTTTTTCGGGGTTCCAAACATGGATCATTCTCAAAGGTGTCCCAAATGATTTCATTGCGAGTAACGGGAATCGATCTGTATGGGTGAGTTTAATTGGTATTATGGCCGCTTTCGATTATGACCGTTCCGTTTCCTTTCACACACAACTTTTACGGAATTGAACAAAATTTTATTAGTTTTAAAAGATGATATCTACTGATAACTTTTCAAAATTTTCAAACAACTTTATCATATTTTTTCGTTTCAAATTCTGTCCGGAGATTTCAAATTCAAGCCATAAAAAAAAAAAAAATGCCTAAACCCCCTTTTATTCATCGCACCACTTCTCCTCTAGAATTCTATCATCCATCGTTGTCGATTTGAATGATTATCCCGAAACAAGGGACTGTGAAACAAATGCCTTTCTATACAACTAGAATACAAATGCAAATATTTACCATTACTAAAAGACACTGTTGAGGTGCCTGAAGTATAGACCAAGTTTTCTCACACCATAATTTCTCAAAACTGAAAGAAATTTGGCCAATGAACCGAGTGATGCCCGAATAATATAAACAGGGTCAATTCAGATGAATGATTTTCATAGTTTTCGCTTAAACGGCCATAATAGGAATATTGTTCACTCGTGGATCCCATGAGTTGTTTATTCCATCTGGGAGGCAGGCGCGACCTAAACTAGCTTCTAGACACGATAAGCACATCAAAGCTACTTCCTGAGAATCTATATCATCTATTTGCTTGAAAAAGATTTAAAACTTCCAATTATCGGCCATAATACCAAGATTAGCCGTAGATGACTAAGGTGTTTGAAACCCTTTCGAGGTGATCCTTTACAAGATTATCGAACATATATTTCGATGACCAAGGTGCTCGAATTAAACAAGCTTCAAAGCTGTTATCTCATATCATGGGCGGCCAAAGCGGTGCGGTTGGCTCCCACATCCACAGTTAAGAAGGTGGGCGCCTCCCATTTTTAATATCGCCATTTTTGGAAAAAGCCTGAGGTGACAAGTCAAGTTGATGACTGTCAAATCAAGAGGTTCTTTCTTCCAATTACCGTACCGACAAATGGCAGCGTTAATGCAATCTGTTTTTGAGGAGCAAATTCACGCAGTTTTATGTCCTCAATATTAACTCGCTTGTAATCTTAATTCACGTCATATAATTTCGATGAAATACCCCTGGGTAAAAGTGTGCGAACCGTCGCCTGAAGTGTTGAGATAGCTGAGACACCCCCACCCACCCCACACACGCCTCAATTCTCAAGGAGCTTCCACCTCTGCATACGATGATTCGGGGTCATCAAACAATTCCTAGGTTATTCTCTCGTATGCATATTCCTATTCGTCAGTAGTATATACAGTGGAAATCTAGCATTTGAAGAGGCGTGGTTCGTACTGAACCTCTCGTGCCACGGTGGTATATACAATAAGACTGCTGTGCTGTCCACGTTGAGTGGTGACGTCGATGTGCTCCTGCGCAGTTGAAGAGTAATAGAGAAATGGTATTCGGATGGGCATGAGCAGGTTTGGGCGATATACGGGGCATCATGGGTCCAAATGTGGCGTTCATGGTGTCATATCGAAGCTATCGTGTAGTATAATAAGACTGGGGTGCTATTCAGCACTTGTGGTGATGTCATGGTGTGCATGAGGAGTCGAGAATTAAGAGAGAGAGGCCAAGAGAGGTTAGGATGTATTTTTCTTCTCGAGAGTGGGATTTTCATCCCTTGATCAAGTTAACGTGGGAGTTTTCCCCCCATATAATTTAAATCACTACTTTAATCAATATTTTAGTAGAAATATCAACGACACTCCCGAGAGAGAGGTTGTTGTAGCACAAGAAGCTCGCAGCTTGCTTCTACCGTTGTGGTTGTACAGTCAGCGTCGCACGCGCTCAATCCCATATACGTATGTGGGATTACGTATCCCAGTCGCTTTTACCGTATGAGTTTTACACTGTATTATATAGGAATAGTACAGAAAAGGCATTTTTGTATACCCTTATGAGTGTTTGGGAGATCTATGGGTCACCATGGATCCAAATGTCGCGTGCATGGTGCCGTATTGAAGTTTTTTTGGTGTGTAGAATGAGACGAGGGTACTGTCCTCGTTGAGCGGTGAAGTCATGGTGTGCACCCACAGTCGATGAGTAGTAATGAGAAGGCATTTCCGGGTGCGCTTGGGAGTGTTTTGACGATTTATGGGTTACCATAGGTCAAATGTGGCGAGCACGGAAACCGCCATTGTGTAAAATAAGACTATGGGACAGTTCACGTTGAGAGGTGATGACGTTGTGCTTATGCGCGTGAAGGAGTGGCGGCAAAAGGGTATTTTCGGATGCGCATGAGAATGCTTGTTCAATATATGGACAACCAACACAACCAGAAAAGAGTTGATTAAATGTTGACGGCCATCACAGTTTAAGGGTGATGACTGACCCAAATTTACAATCATTGCTCATCACTCTTCAGAGGTGATTGCCAATCATTTTTGAAGGTGATCATAAAAAAGGGTGATGGCGCTAACTAATCACCTGTTCGGGGTGATAGTTATAACCATTTTTCTGGCTGTGAAGTGTCCATATATGGTCTGTATGATGTCGTATTGAAGCTCCCGTGAAGTAGAATAAGACGGGGTTGCTGTCCACGTTGAACGGTGATATGCACAGTCGAGGAGTAATAGAAAAAGGCATTATTGTATGCTATTACGAGTGTTTGTGTGATTTATGGTTCATCAGAAGTTAAAGTTTCATTTTCTTCAGAAAGTCTCGAAAGTTAAAACCGGTGCCTTTATCAGGTAGGGGAAATATATAGCCGTCCACGTTAAGGGAGATTTATACTCGAAACTCTGATTAATCAAATTTCCCACCCCTTGTCAGTCTTGTGGTGATTTCTTCCCAAAGACTTGGAGGAGTATAGTCATGGAAATTCAACCACGTGTGAATCTAGAAACGAGGAAGATACCGAAAGAAGAAAAATGAAAACAATGACTTCACATTCACATTTTAATTATTATTTTGTACGTAATTTTGGTCAATGGAACTGTCAATCAGGCTTAGCCCAGTTAAGTACAAGAACCTACAGAATACGAGAGATCCTGAAGGATCTTGGCGCTCACCATTGTCCGATAATTGTAAGCTAATAACAAGAGGATATTTTTGTCCATTGTTACTAAGAAAAAAATTACATAGATTTGTAATTTTGTTTGCAGAATTTGGAATTTGAGCGAAAATTGATCGAAAAAGGGACACTGGAAAACACCAAGATATTATCTTTATAAGTTTCAAGAGTTTCAAGATTTCTAGAAACTATACTTGATGTCGGTTGCTATAGTACAAATGAAATGAGCAAAGTTAGTCTGAAACTGAATGTCCGGAGGATCCTTCGCCTTTGGTTTGTAGTATTTTTTTTTTGCACGTGTCATTATTGGGTACTGGAAGCGAAGACAAATATCTTTGACAATTTGGCATGAGCTATGAAACATACGTATCTAAGATGTTATAATTTGGAACGAATGCTAATTCTGTTCTGCTTACTGAGCTAGTTTGAGATACGTCACGCTCTAAAATAGTAAGATGGTACCGGTACACAACTTAATACTGAAGGGATCCGGTGCCTGCAGTAATGTTGAAAATTTGAAAGTGCCTGAATCCTGATTATCTCCGTTGTATCGAAACACGCAGTACCGATAGTCTACAGTTGTCAAGTTGTGACGTTGCGTCAAAAGGGTGACATCCCTTCGTGTAGCCTACCCGTCAGCAAACGAAACGCTGGAGCACTTGACTTGCAACGGCATGGACTAAAGTAAACTGATTTAAAATTTGGGGAAATACCTTTTAATTCGGTATCATCTGAGCTTCTTGATATAGGAGGTGAAAGCATGGATATTCTCTATACTCAATATATAGAATATGCCCCACCGTTTGATCCGCCGACTCTTGTGATGCAACGTCTGAACTCGGGAATACCTTATTAATTTGAAGCGTAACTTGGATTTTTGAATCGGATCCAAAAAGGTATCTTGCACAACTAGGCCCCATGTGGCACCTGTGTACCAAATTTCAGAAAGATCCATGAATTAGTTCCTGAGAGTTCACGATAATGTTTGAAGGGGAAATTCAAGATGGCCGGCTGGTGGTCATATTGGACTTTCGAATCTGACCAAAAAGGTATTGTGCACAACTAGACCCAAAGGGGAACCCGTGTACGAAATTTGAGAAAGATCCATGCAGTACTTCCTGAGAAATCACGATAACAAAGTTTCATGGGGAAATCCAAGACGGCCGCCTGGTGGCCATATCGCATTTTCGAATCGGACCAGAAAAGGTATCTTGCACAACTAGACCCCAATGGGAACCTGTGTACCAATTTGAGAAAGATCCATGCAGTACTTCCTGAGAAATCGCGATAACAAAGTAACATGAGGAAATCCAAGATGGTCGCCTGGTGGCCATATTGGATTCTCGAATCGGACCAGCAAAAGGTATCTTGCACAACTATACCCCAAGGGAAACCTATGTACCAATGTTGAGAAAGATCCATACGGTAGTTCCTGAGAAATTGCGATAACAAAGTGTCCTGGGAAATCCAAGATGGTCGCCTGATGGCCACATTGGATTTTCTAATCGGACCAGAAAAGGTATCTTGCACAACTAGACCCCAAATTTGAGAAAAATCCATGCAGTAGTTACTGAGAAATCGCGATGACAAATTTTCATGGGGAAATCCAACATGGCCGCCTGGTGGCCATATTGGATTTTCGAATCGGACCAGAATAGGTATCTTGCTCAACTAGTCCCCAAGGGAAACCTGTGTACCAATTCCGAGAAAGATCCATGCTACAGTTCCTGAGAAATCGCGATAACAATATTTCATGATGAAATCCAAGATGGCCGTCTAGTGGCCATACTGGATTTTCGAATCGGACCAGAAAAGGTATCTTGCACAACTAGACCCCAAGGGGAAAGTGTGTACCAAATTTGAAAAAGATCCATGCAGTAGTTCCTCAGAAATCGCGATAGCAAAGTTTCATGGGGAAATCCAAGATGGTCTCCTGTTGGCCATATTGGATTTTCGAATCCGACCAGAAAAGTTATCTTGCACAACTAGACCGCAAGGGGAACCTGTGTACCAAATTTAAGAACAATCCATGCTGTAGTTCCTGAGATATCGCAGTAACAAGAACACGGCTATGGGGACCAGAATGAGGCTCTGGGGATCAGAATGAGGCTCAAGGAGCCAAACTGAGGCTCTGGGAATCAGAATGATGCTCTGGGGATGAGAACGAGGCTGTGGGGACCAGAATGAGGCTCGAAGAACCAAACTGAGGCTCTGGGGTCGAGAATGAGGCTCAGGGAACCAAACTGAGGCTCTGGGGACCAGAATGAGGTTCAGGAGACCAGAATGAGGCTCAGGGAACCGAACTGAGGCTCTGGAGACCAGAATGAGACTCTGAGATTCAGAATGAGGCTCATGGAACCAAACTGAGGCTCTGGGAATCAAAACGAGGCTGTGGGGATGAGAACGACACTCTGGGACCAGAATGAGGCTCTGGGGATCAGAATGTGGCTCTGAGAATCAAAATGAGGCTTTGGGGCCAGAATGAGGCTCTGGGAATCAGAACGAGGCTCTGGGGATCAGAATGAGGCTTTGGGACCAGAATGAGGCTCTGGGAACCAAACTGAGGTTCTGGGGACCAGAATGAGGTTCAGGGAACCAAACGGAGGCTCCGGGGACCAGAACGAGGTTCAGGGAACCAAACTGAGGCTCTGGGGACCAGAATGAGGCTCAGGGAACCAAAATGAGGCTCTGGGGATCAG
Organism: Hanleya hanleyi; assembly: GCA_036873755.1. NCBI lineage: Eukaryota > Metazoa > Mollusca > Polyplacophora > Lepidopleurida > Hanleyidae > Hanleya > Hanleya hanleyi. The sequence continues at coordinate 8,169 of JAVTVY010052128.1, read as the reverse complement.
AATGAGGCTCTGGGGACCAGAATTAGGCTTTGGGACTAGAATGAGGCTCTGGGAATCAAAACGAGGCTCTGGGGACCAGAATTAGGCTCTGGGAATAGAATGAGGCTCTGGGAACGAAACTGAGGCTCTGGGGACCAGAATGAGGCTTAGGGAACCAAACTGGGGCTCTGGGGATCAGAAGGAGGCTCAGGAAACCAAACTGAGTCTCTGGGGATCAAAACGAGGCTCTGGGAATCAAAACGAGGCTCTGGAGACCAGAATGAAGCTCTGGGAAGTAAACTGAGGCTCTGGGACCAGCATGAGGCTCAGGGAACCAAACTGAGGCTCTGGGGACCAGAACGAGGCTCAGGGAACCAAACGGAGGCTCTGAGGACCAGAATGAGGCGCAGGGAACTAAAGTGACGCTCAAGAAACCAGGAGGAGGCTTGAGTATCAAAAGGAGGCTCAGGAAAGCAAACTGAGGCTGTGGGCACCCCAATGAGGCTCAGGGAATCAAAACGAGGCTCTGGGGACCAGAATGAGGCTCTGGGACCAGAATGAGGCTCTGGGGACCAGAATGAAGCTCTGGGGGCCAGAATGAGGCTCTGATGATCAGAATGAGGCTCTGGGAATCAGAACGAGTCTCTGGGGATCAGAATGAGGCTTTGGGGACCAGAATGAGGCTTTGGGGACCAGAATGAAGCTCTGGAGACCAAAATAAGGCTCAGAGGATCAGAATGAGGCTCTGGAAATCAGAACGAGGCTCTGAGGATCAGAATGAGGCTATGGGGATCAGAATGGGGCTTTGGGACCACATTGAGGCTCTGGCAACCAAAATGAGGCCCTGGGGATCAGAATGAGGCTCTGGGAACCAGAATGAGGCTCTGGGGATCAGAATGAGGCTTTGGGGACCAGAATGGGGATCTCGAGATCAGAAGGAGGCTCTAGGGATCAGAATGAGGCTCTGGAAACCAAACTGAGTCTCTGGGGACCAGAACGAGGCTCAGGGAACCAAACTGAGGCTCTGAGGACCACAATGAGGCTCTGGGGACCAGAATGAAGCTCTGGGGACCAGAATGGGGCTTAGGGAACCAAACTGAGGCTCTGAGGATCAGAATGAGGCTCTGGGAATCAGAACGAGGCTCTGGGGATCAGAATGAGACTTTGGGGACCAGAATGAGGCTTTGGAACCAGAATGAGGCTCTGGGGATCAGAATGAGGCTTTGGGGACCAGAATAAGGCTTTGGGACCAGAATGGAATTAAAACCTCCAAATATCGGCCATAATACCAAGATTAGCCGTAGATGACTAAGGTGTTTGAAACCCTTTCGAGGTGATCCTTTACAAGATTATCGAACATTATTTCGGTGACCAAGTTGCTCCAATTAAACAAGCTTCAAAGCTGTTATCTCATGTCATGGGCGGCCAAAGCGGTGCGGTTGGCTCCCACATCCACATTTAAGAAGGTGGGGCCTCCCATTTATAATATCGCCATTTTTGGAAAAAGCCTGAGGTGACAAGTCAAGTTGATGACTGTCAAATCAAGAGGTTCTTTCTTCCAATTACCGTACCGACAAATGGCAGCGTTAGTGCAATCTGTTTTTGAGGAGCAAATTCACGCAGTTTTATGTCCTCAATATTAACTCGTTTGTAATCTTAATTCACGTCATATAATTTCGATGAAATACCCCTGGGTAAAAGTGTGCGAACCGTCGCCTGAAGTGTTGAGATAGCTGAGACACCCCCACCCACCCCACACACGCCTCAATTCTCAAGGAGCTTCCACCTCTGCATACGATGATTCGGGGTCATCAAACAATTCCTAGGTTATTCTCTCGTATTCATATTCCTATTCGTCAGTAGCATATAAAGTGGAAATCTAGCATTTGAAGAGGCGTGGTTCGTATTGAACCTCTCCTGGCATATACAGTAAGACAGCTGTGCTGTCCACGTTGAGTGGTGACGTCGAGGTGCTCCTGCGCAATTGAAGAGTAATAGAGAAATGGTATTTTCGGATGGGCATGAGCAGGTTTGGGCGATATACGGGACATCATGGGCCCAAATGTGGCGTTCATGGTGTCGTATCGAAGCTATCGTGTAGTATAATAAGACTGGGGTGCTATTCAGCACTTGTGGTGATGTCATGGTGTGCATGAGGAGTCGAGAATTAAGAGAGAGAGGCCTAGAGAGGTTAGGATGTAGTTTTCTTCTCGAGAGTGGGATTTTCATCCCTTGGTAAAGTTAACGTGGGAGTCTTTTCCCCATATAATTTAAATCACTACTTTAATCAATATTTTAGCAGAAATATCAACGACACTCCGAGAGAAAGGTTGTTGTAGCACAAAAAGCCCGCAGCTTGCTTCTACCGTCGTGGTTGTTCAGTCTGCGTCGCACGCGCTCAATCCAATATACGTATGTGGGATCACGTATCCCAGTCGCTTTTACCGTTTGAATTTTACACTGTATTATATAGGAATAGTAGAGAAAAGGCATTTCTTGGATACCCTTTCTTGGATACCCATGGATCCAAATGTCGCGTGCATGGTGTCGTATTGAAGTTTTTTGTGTGTAGAATGAGACGAGGGTACTGTCCTCGTTCAGCGGTGAAGTCATGGTGTGCACCCACAGTCGATGAGTGGTAATGAGAAGGCATTTCCGGGTGCGCTTGGGAGTGTTTTGGCGATTTATGGGTTACCATAGGTCAAATGTGGCGTGCACAGTGTCGTACTGAAACCGCCATTGTGTAAAATAAGACTATGGGACAGTTCACGTTGAGAGGTGATGACGTTGTGCTTATGCGCTTGAAGGAGTGGCGGCAAAAGGGTATTTTCGGATGCGCATGAGAATGCTTGTTCAATATATGAACAGCCAACACAACTAGAAAAGAGTTGATTAAATGTTGACGGCCATCACAGTTTAAGGGTGATGACTGACCCAAATTTACAATCATTGCTCATCACTCTTCAGAGGTGATTGCCAATCATTTTTGAAGGTGATCATAAAAAAGGGTGATGGCTATAACTAATCACCTTTTCGGGGTGAAAGTTATAACCATTTTTCTGGCTGTGAAGTGTCCATATATGGTTTGTATGATGTCGTATTGAAGCTCCCGTGAAGTAGAATAAGACGGGGTTGCTGTCCACGTTGAACGGTGATATGCACAGTCGAGGAGTAATAGAAAAAGGCATTATTGTATGCTATTACGAGTGTTTGTGTGATTTATGGTTCACCAGAAGTTAAAGTTTCATTTTCTTCAGAAAGTCTCGAAAGTTAAAACCGGTGCATTTACCAGGTAGGGGAAATATATAGCCGTCCACTCTTTGACAATTTGGCATGACCTATGAAACATACGTACCTAAGATGTTATAATTAGGAATGAATGCTAATTCTGCTCTGCTTACTGGGCTAGTTTGAGATACGTCACGCTCTAAAATAGTAAGATGGTACCGGTACACAACTTAATACTGAAGGGATCCGGTGCCTGCAGTAATGTTGAAAATTTGATAGTGTCTGAATCCTGATTATCTCCGTTGTATCGAAACACGCAGTACCGGTAGTCTACAGTTGTCGAGTTGTGACGTTGCGTCAAAATAGTGACATCCCTTCGTGTAGCCGTCCCGTCGGCAGACGAAACGCTGGGGCAGTTGACTTGCAACGGCATGGACTAAAGTAAACTGATTTAAAATTTGAAGAAATACCTTTTAATTCGGTATCATCTGAACTCCTTGATATAGGAGGTGAGTAGAGAAATAACGCGGTTTCTAGCCCAGGATTCGATCTCCGGAAATAGCTGTACACGTCATCCGGTTATTTATACATGATGACATCATGTCACGTTATCCCCCGAACCTATATATAAGCACCCTTGTCTACCGCCTAATTTTACAACATATATATACAGATTCGGTTATTTATATCATGCCACCTTCTCCCCCGAACCTATAAATAAGCGCCCTCGTCTACCGTCGTCCGCTAAGCTCTCCATCTCGAGCAATCTGTTGAAATAGCTATGCTCATCATCCAGGTTATTTATACCTCAAGTCATCATTAGCACTTTTCCAACAAGTGGTTCCTTAGCGTTGAAGGGCTGAACACGCGTTGTACGGTACTACAGCCAGTGGTAGCCCGTCTACGACACTACAAGGTTAGCCCACAGGACACCGTCTTTCTTTATTTCACCATGAATACTACGGAGTCCACACTAACTTATGGTAACTTTGAACCCCAAAATGAGGATATTCTAGCCGAAGCCTTACGTCGAACCGACGTTCAACTCGACGCTATTATCGATACACCCCAAGGTGGGACCAATGAGCCCTCTCAGTACCAACGCATGCGTTGTCATCTTATCACGCTCTTAGATGACATCCAATTGCTGACCAGCGTATGTCTTCTACTGCATAAGAAACAGATAGGATCCGAAGACGATACCAACACAACTACCCGTGCTCAGAATCTGCTGACCTTGCATGTGGCATTTCAAAGTTTTATAGAGACGCAGCTGGAAACCGCAAATTATTTTCTTCAATCGACTTTGACTGACAACGAGGACTCCGAAAACGTCCATTCCCAGTAAAGACCCCTGTAATTCCCTGTTGTCATACCTATATCATAACTCTATAAGAGGGATTATAGCGTTCATTTAGAAACCGTTGAACGCTTCACTACTGTCGCTTTATCATGTCGGCCGAAGACAATCTTGACTATGCTGATATGTGGATTAAATTTTATCGAGACCAGAGTAGAGCTCACCTGAAGGAGGAAATTTGTGAGATTGGGGGGCGGAGAGTGCATTCTCCTCCAAACTCTCCTAATATCGCACAAGACACCAGTACGGCGAATTCGACTAACAAATCACGTACAAGAGAAATGAAAGTTGAATTAATTTCACCGGCACAGCGAGTTGTAGAGCAGGCTAAAGCAGAAATCTATAGACAGCGTCAGAAAGCAAGAGTACAAGTGCCGGTAAGAGGAGGAGGAGGGGGAGGAAAGGAGGATATACCGCATAGTATAAAATATGGAGAAAAATGATATCAAAATTAATCTACGTTTTGGCAGAGAAGCGTCAACATGTCAAACAAGTGCACGGTGTGTCAGAAAACATTCTCGCGTCCGGATAACCTGATCAGACATCAAGTTATACACCAATTGGAGACTCAACCAATAATAGCGGAACATAAACGTAATCAGGACACTCGATCTATGGCTCGCTCGAGAGCATTAGCACATCCATTTACTATGATCGTCAGCGGGCCTACTGGTAGTGGGAAGACATCATGGGTAATGAAATTTTTGGAGTGTGCTAATATCTACCCCTCTCCAACACGCATCGTATGGTGTTACAGTCAATGGCAGTCAGCCTATGAATCTACAAGTCTGGAAAATGTCAACTTTCTCCCCGGCATACCTCACGACGTAGGTGAAAAGTATTACTTCGACCCCGACCAAACCAACGTTATTGTTCTGGACGATTTGATGGGCGAGGTGAAGCGCGAAGACAAAATTGCCGACCTATTCACCAAAGGTTCGCATCACAGAAATTTATCCATAATTTATCTGACTCAGAATCTCTTCCCTCAAGGCAAGGCATCTCGAGACATCACGCTAAACTGTCAGTATTTCGTTCTATTCAATAATCCTATTGATAGACAGCAAATCTGCACGTTCGGGAGACGGATCTTTCCTCGGGATACGACACATTTTATGGCAAAATTTCACGAAGCCACATCTCGTCCGTACGGATATCTGTTCATCGATTTAAAACCCCGTACAGCGGAAAATGACAGACTGTCTACCAATGTGATACCAGGCGACGAGAAACTTGTAAAGGAAGAACAACAACTGCTGCCTCGCCCACCCCCAATTCATAATCCATCGACACAATTTCAACGCATACCCGTTCCCCTCTCAAACGTGATACAATATCACGATCCGCCATCTTCCGTTAAGAGGAATGATCAAGTGGGAGAGGGATTACATACGAAGACAGATGCACCGTGGTTCGAACGGAATGAAGATGACGACGAGTCCCAGCAGAGGCAGATGATCCATAGGAGCGGGAATGGAATTGAGCTTCGAAAGAGGAAATACCCTTCAGATGACGAGTGTTGTAACTATGAAGAAATCATCCATCCTAGGAAAATAGATCAACCCAGCCATTTGCGGAAACGGGTCAAATATAACGTGTGGAACGAGATGTTCGGTAAACCTATCGCAAGAGATTACAGGGTTGCGATTGATGAGAGAAAACAACAATATATAAGCCAAGGTCATGACGAGGATGAGTCTGGTGAAAACGCCACGCAGGATTATATTTCATCGATGATGAAGACCTTACGTCAAACATACTACAAACTGCTTGTGAACATGCAAAAGCTACAAACTGATTATATTCATAACGAGATTTTGAAAACAACGAGGCGTATACAAACGTTATACGACGTGGACTACGAGGAAGCACTGAGACAGACGGTTAAGATGCGGAAATTCTTATTCGATAGGTTGATTGATAGCGTTAGTAATAATAACGACTATGTGGAAAGTAGTGACAGCGAAGATTCCGAAAACAGACTCCAGTAGAAATATTAGTAGATAAACATTAGATGTTAAAGCGATAGCCACAACAGAGGCGATGTATTTCATATAAGCTGATTCCCTCATTATTTGTAAAGCAGTGCTATTATGAATAGAACGATTATTTTATAATCATCGTATGGGTTTGTCTCTATTTCCTACAATTCCTCCTCCTCCTCCTCCTCCTACTCCTCCTCATCCTCCTCCTCCTCCTCCTCACCCAAAAGTTTGACCTATGACTGACTGTGTAGGATGACGTCAGGTTGATGGGGAGAATGGGATTTTCCCCGAGGGTTCTTTGTTTTCACGAATAGAGGACGTCAACCGGAAGTGACGTCATCAAAACACTAGAGATAGGGGATTTCGACTAATGAATATCTTACAACGAAGGCGTGAGCATACCACCGACAGCATCATTGCTTCGTCAACAGAAAGGCTATTTCTGGATGAGTGATTATCGACGAGAAGCTACCCATGAAATAAGCGGTAGAGAGGTACTGAACGAAATTGCCTTGATTAAAGCCAATTCTGTCAAGTACGCCAATTCCGTTCCCTGAGTCTATTTCTTTCTATCTGACTAAATACCGTCAGTATGTTAAAATGTTGAGAATCGACTAGCAAACCGAGTCCAGTATATACCACTACCCGCATCAGGACTATGTCTGGTTTCTTTCTTATTTGCGAGTGTCAGCAATTTTCCTCGACATCATTCTTGACCTTTATACCCATGTATCCGGCTTATTCCCATACAATTGATTGATATAAAAGACCACTCACACTTCATGTTATATTAAGCTAATTCTATTTTAATCGTTTCTACAGTACATAGATATATGTAATACATTGATTTTTCTAACATTTCTACAACCATTGTAATATTAATACACAAATATAAAAAGAAGAAAAAGATGACTTATACTTGCCATTCATACATCCTAACCGTCCCTTCACGTCTTCACAGTCTGATACATATGAGCAAAAATCACCCTTCCACTGTCAACGAAAATATCTTCTTGCTTCCATTTCAATTTAAAGTTTGAGAATTTTTAGAGAAAGACAGCTCTTCAGCTAGAATGATGAAGTGGGGGCCGGTCGGTGACAGATGAAGATACCTGCTGGGCGGATTAAACACGGATCACAATTGTGTATTGCACCAGGCGAAGTCGTTTCTGACCAATCATTATATAATTAAACCTCTTCGGTGCATTGTTTTATTTACATATAGTACATGAATGTACAATATATGACACTTCGCACTCATTTTGACCAATGGGTGCAAAAATTTCGCAGTAAATTGTGCCATATCATGAATTCAATCTATTCAGCAATGACAGAAGTTTTTCTTTCTTTCTTAGTTTTATTGAAACACCGAGTGCCGCAAGTTTCTGTTTAATTTCATGAACAGATAGTTCTTTGCTTTCTTCAACAGCCGAAACAGTTTCGGCCTCAGGTTTCATGGGCTGTCTCTCTGATCCTGCCTATAATCAACACCTAAAGTATTGTCACATTTCCGTCTTAACGTTTGCCTTCAGAATATATAATCATTAGAGGTTTGTTTTACTCAGAAACTTTATGTTTGCAAAGGAGGAAGTCGAACAATAGAATCGAAAGCTTGTT
>JAVTVY010052127.1:0-27514 GCA_036873755.1 Hanleya hanleyi | reverse complement strand
AGGAAACTGATCATTATTCACTTAGTGTTCTTGTGCTTTTGACCGGCCACTCTTGCTCGCGAAGCAAAAGTTTTCTTTCTTCTGAACTTCAAAAGGAACTCGGAATCACCACCCTGCTGGGGTGTCGGCGTAATTAAATCCATTTGCGAGTCCAGCTCACTCACGTCACCATTATCCTCAGTATTGTTTCCCTCTGCAGTAGACTGTTCAGGTGCGCTTGATTTTCTCTCCTTCTTTTTCTGCTTCTTTGTTTTAGGTGAATTTGTCTCACCAGCGTAACAATGGATCTCCGCCGCCACATTCACAACTGTCGGTGGGGCTCCCGAGGAGTCCGGTACGACTGCTGACGCATGGTCGGTGTCAACGTTTCCAGTAAGATCTAATTCGGACTCCACCGATTGTTCTACGGCGCCGTCCATCTCCCTCTCTTCTCCGTCTTCTTTTGTCTGTTCGATGTTGTCATCAATGACTCTGGCGTTACCGGTATCTGCTGGTTCGGATTCGTCACTGTATGCCATGACATCTATCTCCGAACCATCCTCAGATTCTGAGTCACTAACATTTTGTCTCGCTGGTGGTCTAGTCGTAGTTTTTCTTAATTGTGCCGCATACGAAATTGCTCTGGCACAACAATTTGATCTGGTATGTTCCTTGGAATGACAAATGCGGCAATTCTCGGGACATCCGGCCTCATTATGAGGCTCCACATGAGGACTATAACCGTCACAGTTGTTGCACCACTTGGCTTTACACTCGGCTGCTTGATGGTATTTTTGTCCACATTTTCTACATTCGTGAATTTGCCCTGGATACGTGAACATGACTATGTCCCCTCCAAAATCGATAAAGTTCGGCACATACCTTGTCTTGTGGCATCTGAATCTGTAGATTCCAATTCCGGTTCTCACATGAGTAAAGTCAGGATCCGTAAACCTTGGCTTCGTCACGTCCAGGCATTCCCCGTAAGGTTTCAAAGCCTCTGAGATGGTGTTGTCACCCATTTCATCCAAAGCCCAATGGCATGTCACGTTCATGTAAACCGATGTCGCAGGCGTAATATCCCATTCGGCCGATTCCAACAAAAACTTGCCAGTGAACAGTAGCTTGTTGTGCGCCGCCTCCGTGGAAACACGGACGTAAAACATTTTCTTGAAATAATTCTTTTGCACACACATCAGCTCCTTCTTCACATCTATCAGATCTCTCAAAATTGGTACGAAATCCTTTCCAAATGTTCTTGAGAACGCTCCCACACTTTTACTGGTAAAACACACAGACAGGGTACGGGCCGGCTTCACCGCAGGGGTAACTTTCACAGGCTTCGACATAATATCAGCCAACACAAAACTCACGATCACTAAATTAGCTGCTGTTGTTGTTGTTGTTGTTGTAAACACGGAGCGATAGAAAATACAACCTCTCTCTTCAACGTCTACAACTGAACTCCTCTCCGTTGACTTCAATGAAGCAACTGAGTTTAGTTCATAATGGCCAATCACGGCAAAAATATCATTTGTGGCAGCGGTGGGATTCGAACCCACGCCTCCGAAGAGACTGGTGCCTTAAACCAGCGCCTTAGACCGCTCGACCACGCTACCATGAACAATGTGATGACAAATCTAGAAAATTAAAACTACCGTTTTGTAACTAGTATCGACATTGGTAATGAATCAGAGGGCCTTCATGAGGGAGTGATTATCGCAGTTATGTGGCGAAATAAAGTAGGCCTATAGCATTGCCTAGAAACTCGATGGTGGCGGGAATAGATATGACATTGGACCATGCCGCATATTGCTCAGTCAGTCATCGGTAGCGTGGCCGAGCGGTCTAAGGCGCTGGTTTTAGGCACCAGTCTCTGTGGAGGCGTGGGTTCGAATCCCACCGCTGCCAAGATATTTTTACTCTTTCCAGGCAGGTAAAGTTTGCCTTAGTTCATTAGGCCACCATTACGGGGCAATTGTCCATTTTACATCTGTGATAATTAATTTTAACCGAATGTGATTGTCAAGGGTTTGTGTATATATGTTGATTCGTATATTGCTTTGTGAATAAATTAGTTTTCCTTTAAAAAAAAAATAGTTTGCTGTAAATACGCAAATCTTGATCAAAAGATTACGAGGTTCGTCACCATAGTGAATCCAATGACGTTTCGAGAAAATCAACTTTGTTTTCGGATCAGTCTCTTTCGAAGTTACCGGATAGTCACCTTACCGTATTTATAGAATCGTGTAATACACAGACGACGGGGACGCCAGTACGGTATCAGATCACACAAAATTTCAAGCAAATTAGGAAATGCTTTGGCATAGATTATTTTCCAAAATTTAGTCCAGATATTATCCAGTTCAAAAACTAATCTGCATTTAATGCGGAATATACTTACCACGAACGTCGATTTTTGGAGTAAGTGACGGCTGTGTATTTTGACCAGCGCTCCCTGAACGATGTTGCGCTGAGCCCCAATATTCTTGGCAGTACTGAGGTTCGTAGCCTAATGATGTTGGTTCAGAAAGTCTACATGAGGAACCATGGGAATTGATTTTGCAGTTATGAGGTAAAATAGTATGCCTTGGCTTGTAACCTCGCTGGTGAAATTTTGGCGGGATGTTGATAGCAATTGAATTATGCCACATTTTTGTCAAGAAATGTTTTTGTTAATAGGTAGCGTGGCCGAGCGGTTTAAGTCGCTGGTTTTAGGCACCAGTCTCTATGGAGGCGTGGGTTCGAATCCCACCGCTGCCAATTTCTTTTATTCTTTCCTTGGAAATAACATTTGGCAGTTGCTAATCGAGTGCAAAAATGCATGCTGACAAAACAATAACGAATATTATTGATAAATTGATTTAATTGTCATCTCAGAATGTGAAGACGTATGTCTGTTTGCTCCGATCTTACAACAACAACACAATATTATCGCCACTTTGGACTTGATCTCGATTTGAGAGATTATCGATTGAGCTGAGAGTTTTAGGGGACAGAGTTTACCCCACTGGGGCTTGTGTTCGTTTGTACCTTTGTTGATTTGTGACAATGTCGAAACCGATTGTATACAACCCGGCTGTTAAGCCGACCCGTACCCTGTCTCTGGTGGTTACAACAAGCGATAACAGCGCCTTTTCCAAGACGATGCGGCGAGAATTTGTACCTTTTCTATCAACAGTGATCGACATCAAGAAGGACCTGTTATGTTTTCAGAAAAACTATTACAAGAAGTGTTTCTATTTGCGGGTGAATTCAGAGGGGGCGCACAACGCTCTACTATTGAAGTCGGAATTTGTGTTAGGAGATTCTGTTTGGAATATTACCGCTGCAAGTTCAGTGTACATGAATGTTACTGTTCATTGGGCTCCGGACGAGATGGAAGACGAGATGATCAAATCTGCACTGAAACCTTACGGTGAGTGTTTGGGGGTAAAAAAGCCTTTGTTGATTGGGGCCGGCCTACCAAACGTTCGTACTGGAATACGAATTTATCGATTCCGATGCAAGAAAGAACGCTATGTCCCTAATTTCATTACGTTCGATCAAGACCTAGTTATGTTCACATATCCGGGCCAGATATCCGAGTGCAAGAAATGTGGACAAGCGCAACATACTTCTTATGAATGTTGTGCGAAATGGTGCGCGAACTGTGACGGATTTTCGCCCCATGGAGACCCCACACTGAAAAAAACTGTCCTGAAAATTGTAAAATATGCGGTTCTTGCCAACATAACATCACTGAGTGCTCGTCCCGATCCTTTTCGTATGCTTCACGTGTTAAAGGCTGGAGCGGTCGAAATACTGACTACCCAAAGGTACCTAGTCCACTAGGACAAGGGGACGTGGAGGATGACATTGATGTGGAGAATAACAGTGACAGGGAAAGTAGTGTATGTATGGAAAGGAGAGAATTTGATTCGGATGGAAATGAAGTGCACAGCGATGAGGAAGAGATGTATGAAGATGAAGATGTAGTTGATTCACATAAACCAGAGGATGTTGGTGTTAATGAAATTGTGGTTGTAGCTGAAAACCACAATGTGGAGAGTCCAGCTGAGACATGCAGCGATTCGAAGCGGCAGAAAATTTCGGAACATCGGGGTAGTCAAGAACAAACCCAAGAAATTGTGGGAGACAATAATGTTCGTGAAGGGGTCATGTGTGTGGACCCTCATTCAGAAATTGTTCCGATGCAGTTGACTCAGTCTGACGGGGAAATAGACTCAACAACGCAGCAAGAAACAATCAGTGACAATGAAAAAACAATGACCCCAACACCTGGAGTCGTGGACAATACATTGTTGGACTATCGCAAGCAGGCCTCAATGGTGAGGAAAACAAAGAATAGACGGGGAAAAGGCAGGGCAAAATGAACTGTGTTCAAATAGTCAAGCACAATGTATACACTACATACTTTCTTTATCTTTTTCCTAATGACTGTTTTTAGAGTTGCTAGCTTGAATACAAATGGTCTAAGGGACGATTTAAAGAAAGCTCAGGTAAAAGACTTTGTCTTCAACAATGAAATTGACATTTTGTTTCTACAAGAAACGCACTTTGAGAATTATTCTGATGCTAAAAAGTTGGATATACCTGGGCAATGTAGGTGGGCTTACGGCACAACGCAAAGTTGTGGCGTGGGGATAATTGTGAGATATTCTATCGATTGTGAAATTAAAAATGTTAGGAGGTGCCCGAAAGGCCGATATATTGTTTTGACTGTTGATATAGACAATATATTAATGAAGTTAGTGTGTGTTTACGCCCCAAATAATCCCACTGAACGTAAAGCATTCATAAAAGATATAGATGAATTGATTGGTGGGAATGATTTATTAATTATTGGTGGCGATTTTAATTTCGTCGAAAATGTAAAATTAGATAAATGTGGGGGCAATGTTAATGCGGGATGCGAAGGTAAAGCAGAGATGGATGTTTTAAAGAGGGATTTTAATATTTTTGATGTTTATAGAAAAATTCATCCACACCAAAAAGCTTACACCTGGAGTAGAGGCAACATAGCCACACGTATTGATAGATTTTATTTGTCGAATGTTTTGAGTACTTCTGTGTCATTAACTGATATAGTACATGTTTCTTTCTCTGATCATTCTGGTGTATATTTTGATGTATCATTGGAGGGCGTAATTACTTGGGGGCCTGGTTACTGGAAATGTAACGTGTCGGTGTTTGAAAATTCAAACTTTGAAGGCAGAATTGAAGGCATTTTTTCTGAATTATTCGATAACATTGAACAGTCATGTATGGTAGACCAATGGGATAACTTTAAAATTAGGGCGAAACATGAAATTAAACAATTTGCCATTGAGAAAGCCAGGTCTTCCAGGGAAAAACTGAATGAACTCAATTCTGAACTGAATAGATTGAAAGCTGATCCTGTGTTAAATGTGGTTGAAATTGGGGAGGTGAAAGCTGCGATAAATGCTTTACAAGCTGAGTTTAATAAAGGGTCTATTATTAGAGCCAAGGCTGTGCACTTTCTAGAAAGTGAGAAACCATCGAGGTATTTCTTAAGACGTGAAAGTAATAGGGGGAAAAAGAAAATGATGAAATGTTTAAAATGTCACGAAAATGTCTCTGTAAGTCATAATTCACAATCAGATATATCTAGTTGTGTTTGTGAGTATTACCAGAAATTATACACAAAACAACATACTGATTCTGCTATTCAAGATGAATTCATTGATGCCTTGCCTGAATTGAGTGAGGGTGACAGTTCTTTTTGTGAAGGCTTTATGTCAAAGGATGAGTTGTATGATGCTTTAAAAGACATGCCACGTTATAAATCGCGGGGTCTGACGGTCTTCCAGCTGAATTTTATATGCACTACTGGTCCGTTATTGGTGATATTTACACGCAAGTTGTTAACCATTGTTTTAGAGAGGGTCGTATGAGTGGTAGTCAAAGAGCTGGAATTATAACTCTAATATGTAAAGATCCAAATAATTCAGAATTTGTGAAAAATTGGAGACCCATCAGCTTATTGAATTGTGATTATAAGATCTTATCTAAGGCTCTTTGCAATCGTCTTAAAAAAGTGATAGAAACGATTGTACATCAGAACCAAACTTGTGGTGTTCCTGGGAGATCAATTCTTGATAACCTCCATTTATTACGAAACACGTATGATTATGTAGTACAGAAGGACTTAATGGCTTGTTTTATAAATTTGGACCAGGAAAAAGCCTTTGACCGTGTTGATTGGTCATTTTTGTTTAGATGCTTGGAACAATATAAGTTTGGTCCTGATTTTCGCAAATGGGTGCGGCTGCTGTACACTGATATTTCTAGCAGTGTATTGGTAAATGGCCATTTAACTGATAGTTTTAATCTAACTAGAGGCGTCCGTCAAGGATGTGGTATTTCACCGTTGTTGTATATAATGACTTTGGAACCTTTTATCACTGCTATTAGGAACTGTCAAGCTATTAAGGGTATTCAAATTCCAGGGACAAATAAATAAGTTAAAGACACAGCCTTTGCTGATGACGTAACCGTTATTGTGTCGAGTGTAGAATCTGTTCCCCATGTAGCTAGGCTAGGGGATAGATATGAACTGGCTTCTGGGGCCAGACTTAATGTAGACAAGAGTTCAGCTTTGCCTATTGGGAAATGGAATGAAGCTAATGCACCTGTCCCTGGTTTTAAAGTTGTAAATAACGCCAAGATATGTGGTGTTTATTTTGGTGAGAATGATATTGATTTGAACTGCAATCATGTGATCAATAAGGTTCAAAAGAATGTTTCATGTTGGTCAGGAAGGTATCTGACCTTGAGAGGTAGAGGTATTCTAATCAATACGGTCGCATTAGCTGTATTATGGTACACCGTACAATGTGTATTACTCTCAAAACAATGTGTTACAAAGTCTGTTCAAACTGTTTTTAAATTTTTGTGGGACGGGAAGCCTGAGGGCATAAAGAGAGAAGTGTTGTATAATAAGTATAACGAAGGGGGATTGAATATTCAAAATGTTGAGTGTAAAATGAAAACTT
This sequence comes from Hanleya hanleyi, assembly GCA_036873755.1. NCBI lineage: Eukaryota > Metazoa > Mollusca > Polyplacophora > Lepidopleurida > Hanleyidae > Hanleya > Hanleya hanleyi. The sequence continues at coordinate 20,516 of JAVTVY010052127.1, read as the reverse complement.
TTGCTGTGAGACATATTCTGCGATTAATTTATGACACTAAAGCTCAATGGAAATATTTTGCAATTTACTGGTTGGGTATTCCCCTGAGAAGTATACGTCCAGAATTTAGCAGAAATAATATCCCTCATAGTATGAAAGTTTCACCCTTTTACCAGTTTGCCTTGAATGCATGGAGAGAGTTCTATAACGGGCAATCTCTACCCCCGGTTATATATAATAGTAGATTCATATATAATATGTTTATTAGCAAAGTAGTTCTTGTACCACGTCGCCGACATTGGATTGGTCTATTATTTGGAGAAGAGTGTTTCACTGTTTTCTTGATAATAACTTGGTTAATTTTTCTTTTAAATTGGTGCACGGTATTTTACCCGTAAAAGAAAGATTACTTAGATTTAATATTTGTGCGGATGATGTTTGTGTTTTTTGTCCCCTTTCTGAAACACGAGAACATTTGTTTATTGAATGTAATATGATAAAACATGTTTTTCTGTACTTTGAAAGATTACTTTTGCAATATGGTGGGTTTGCACCTAATATGTGCGAGAAGCATTTGATACATAAGCTTTTTGGTGTAACAATGTCTAAATCGGAGAATGCTATGTATGTGTATCTAATTACAGTTTTTCAGTTTAGTGTGTGGTGTGCACGGAATGAAATGATTTTTCAAAATCAGATGGTATCCAAGACTTCTATCATTAACAAAGTGAAAGCTTGTATTAAGTCAGGGCTGAGGTTGATTATATTCGTATGAGAAAATCGGAATTTAAGAAAACTTGGTGTCAAAATCATGCCATTTGTGTAATACAGAATTCAAAGATTTGTTTCCTAATTTGAAAGAATATTATGATCCCCTTTTAAGGTGTTTTTGTGATATTGATTATTGACTTGGTAATTCAGCCCGATCAATGCTGTGATATAACTACTTTTATACAAGGCTGAAGAGAATGATACAAATGTGTACATATTACTGTGAATAAATTATTTTTTCATTTCAAAAGAAAAAAAAATTGTCCATTTTACATCTGTGATAATTAATTTTAACCGAATGTGATTGTCAAGGGTTTGTGTATATATGTTGATTCGTATATTGCTTTGTGAATATATTATTTTTCCTTTAAAAAAAAAAAAAAAATTGTTTGCTGTAAATACGAAAATCTTGATCAAAAGATTCTTTCCTTGGAAATAACATTTGGCAGTTGCTAATCGAGTGCAAAAATGCATGCTGACAAAACAATAACGAATATTATTGATAAAAACAGTTCTACCTGTCAATGCCCCACATGATCCGATGTAAAGTTGGTGTTTTCTGATATCCGTTGACTTCAATGAAGTAACTGAGGTTAGTTCATAATGGCCAATCACGGCAAAAATATCATTTGTGGCAGCGGTGGGATTCGAACCCACGCCTCCGAAGAGACTGGTGCCTTAAACCAGCGCCTTAGACCGCTCGGCCACGCTACCATGAAAAATATTTTAATGTGTTGACAAATCTAGAAAATTAAAACTACCGTTTTGTAACTAGTATCGACATTCGTAATGAATCAGAGGGCCTTCATGAGGGAGTGATTATCGCAGTTATGTGGCGAAATAAAGTAGGCCTATAGCATTGCCTAGCGTGGCCGAGCGGTCTAAGGCGCTGGTTTTAGGCACCAGTCTCTATGGAGGCGTGGGTTCGAATCCCACCGCTGCCAAGATATTTTTACTCTTTCCAGGCAGGTAGAGTTTGCCTTAGTTCACTAGGCCACCATTACGGGGCAATTGTCCATTTTACATCTGTGATAATTAATTTTAACCGAATGTGATTGTCAAGGGTTTGTGTATATATGTTGATTCGTATATTGCTTTGTGAATAAATTATTTTTCCTTTAAAAAAAAAAAAAATTGTTTGCTGTAAATACGCAAATCTTGATCAAAAGATTACGAGGTTCGTCACCATAGTGAATCCAATGACGTTTCGAGAAAATCAACTTTGTTTTCGGATCAGTCTCTTTCGAAGTTTCCGGATAGTCACCTTACCGTATTTATAGAATCGTGTAATACACAGACGACGGGGACGCCAGTACGGTATCAGATCTCACAAAATTTCAAGCAAATTAGGAAATGCTTTGGCATAGATTATTTTCCAACATTTAGTCCAGATATTATCCAGTCCAAAAACTAATCTGCATTTAATGCGGAATATACTTACCACGAACGTCGATTTTTGGAGTAAGTGACGGCTGTGTATTTTGACCAGCGCTCCCTGAACGATGTTGCGCTGAGCCCCAATATTCTTGGCAGTCATCAGTACTGAGGTTCGTAGCCTAATGATGTTGGTTCAGAAGGTCTACATGAGGAACCATGGGAATTGATTTTGCATTTATGAGGTAAAATAGTATGCCTTGGCTTGTAACCTCGCTGGTGAAATTTTGCCGGGATGTTGATAGCAATTGCATTATGCCACATTTTTGTCAAGAAATGTTTTTGTTAATAGGTAGCGTGGCCGAGCGGTCTAAGGCGCTGGTTTTAGGCACCAGTCTCTATGGAGGCGTGGGTTCGAATCCCACCGCTGCCAATTTCTTTTATTCTTTCCTTGGAAATAAAAACATTTGCCAGTTGCTAATCGAGTACAAAAATGCATGCTGACAAAACAATAACGAATATTATTGATAAAAACAGTTCTACCTGTCAATGTCCCACATGATCCGATGTAAAGTTGGTGTTTTCTGATATCCGTTGACTTCAATGAAGTAACTGAGGTTAGTTCATAATAGCCAATCACGGCAAAAATATCATTTGTGGCAGCGGTGGGATTCGAACCCACGCCTCCGAAGAGACTGGTACCTTAAACCAGCGCCTTAGACCGCTCGACCACGCTACCATGAACAATATTTTAATGTGTTGACAAATCTAGAAAATTAAAACTACCGTTTTGTAACTAGTATCGACATTCGTAATGAATCAGAGGGCCTTCATGAGGGAGTGATTATCGCAGTTATGTGGCGAAATAAAGTAGGCCTATAGCATTGCCTAGAAACTCGATGGTGGCGGGAATACATATGACATTGGACCATGCCGCATATTGCTCAGTCAGTCATCGGTAGCGTGGCCGAGCGGTCTAAGGCGCTGGTTTTAGGCACCAGTCTCTATGGAGGCGTGGGTTCGAATCCCACGGAGTAAGTGACGGCTGTGTATTTTGACCAGCGCTCCCTGAACGATGTTGCGCTGAGCCCCAATATTCTTGGCAGTCATCAGTACTGAGGTTCGTAGCCTAATGATGTTGGTTCAGAAGGTCTACATGAGGAACCATGGGAATTGATTTTGCATTTATGAGGTAAAATAGTATGCCTTGGCTTGTAACCTCGCTGGTGAAATTTTGGCGGGATGTTGATAGCAATTGCATTATGCCACATTTTTGTCAAGAAATGTTTTTGTTAATAGGTAGCGTGGCCGATCGGTCTAAGGCGCTGGTTTTAGGCACCAGTCTCTATGGAGGGGTGGGTTCGAATCCCACGGCTGCCGAGTTATTTTTCCTTTAAGAAAAAAAAAAAATGTTTGCTGTAAATACGAAAATCTTGATCAAAAGATTCTTTCCTTGGAAATAACATTTGCCAGCTGCTAATCGAGTGCAAAAATGCATGCTGACAAAACAATAACGAATATTATTGATAAAAACAGTTCTACCTGACAATGCCCCACATGATCCGATGTAAAGTTGGTGTTTTCTGATATCCGTTGACTTCAATGAAGTAACTGAGGTTAGTTCATAATGGCCAATCACGGCAAAAATATCATTTGTGGCAGCGGTGGGATTCGAACCCACGCCTCCGAAGAGACTGGTGCCTTAAACCAGCGCCTTAGACCGCTCGGCCACGCTACCATGAACAATATTTTAATGTGTTGACAAATCTAGAAAATTAAAACTACCGTTTTGTAACTAGTATCGACATTCGTAATGAATCAGAGGGCCTTCATGAGGGAGTGATTCTCGCAGTTATGTGGCGAAGTAAAGTAGGCCTATAGCATTGCCTAGAAACTCGATGGTGGCGGGAATAGATATGACATTGGACCATGCCGCATATTGCCCAGTCAGTCATCGGTAGCGTGGCCGAGCGGTCTAAGGCGCTGGTTTTAGGCAACAGTCTCTATGGAGACGTGGGTTCGAATCCCACCGCTGCCAAGATATTTTTACTCTATCCAGGCAGGTAAAGTTTGCCTTAGATCATTAGGCCACTCTATCATTACGGGGCAATTGTCCATTTTACATCTGTGATAATTAATTTTAACCGAATGTGATTGTCAAGGGTTTGTGTATATATGTTGATTCGTATATTGCTTTGTGAATATATTATTTTTCCTTTAAAAAAAAAAAAAATTGTTTGCTGTAAATACGAAAATCTTGATCAAAAGATTCTTTCCTTGGAAATAACATTTGCCAGCTGCTAATCGAGTGCAAAAATGCATGCTGACAAAACAATAACGAATATTATTGATAAAAACAGTTCTACCTGTCAATGCCCCACATGATCCGATGTAAAGTTGGTGTTTTCTGATATCCGTTGACTTCAATGAAGTAACTGAGGTTAGTTCATAATGGCCAATCACGGCAAAAATATCATTTGTGGCAGCGGTGGAATTCGAACCCACGCCTCCGAAGAGACTGGTGCCTTAAACCAGCGCCTTAGACCGCTCGGCCACGCTACCATGGACAATATTTTAATGTGTTGACAAATCTAGAAAATTAAAACTACCGTTTTGTAACTAGTATCGACATTCGTAATGAATCAGAGGGCCTTCATGAGGGAGTGATTATCGCAGTTATGTGGCGAAATAAAGTAGGCCGATAGCATTGCCTAGAAACTCGATGGTGGCGGGAATACATATGACATTGGACCATGCCGCATATTGCTCAGTCAGTCATCGGTAGCGTGGCCGAGCGGTCTAAGGCGCTGGTTTTAGGCACCAGTCTCTATGGAGGCGTGGGTTCGAATCCCACCGCTGCCAAGATATTTTTACTCTTTCCAGGCAGGTAAAGTTTGCCTTGGAAATATTACGTCATCTATTGGTTGGGGTTGTCCTTGAGGCGTCTTAGGCCGGATTTTGCCAAGGTTACTATTCCTCATTCTGACACGAGATCTCCGTTTTATGACTTTGTCTGGAAAGCTTGGAAAGAGTTTTATGATGGTAATCCGTTGCCTAATATAATGTATACAAGTCGGTATATTTACAATGTGTTCCTTAGTAAGACTGTTGAAGTACCTCGTGTAATGGTAGTAGCTCCTCAGCTTTCATGGAGAGAAATTTGGAAGGGAGTCTTTCATGATTTCTTGGACCATAACTTGATTAATTTCTCATTCAAGCTGGTTCATAACATTCTACCGGTTAAAGAACGATTATTAAGAAGGCATATTGCCACGGATGATAAATGTGTTTTCTGTTCTGAAAGTGAAACGCAGAAGCATTTGTTTTTAGAGCGTGAAATGATCATCGAAGTGTTTGAGGAATTTAGAAGACTTTTTATGTTGTATGGGAATTTTTTCCCAAATTTTGACGAAACAAGTATGATTCATAAATTACTTGATAATCACCTGTCACGCCATGAATATGCTGTTTATTTGTATATGATCAGTGCTATACAATTTAATGTATGGTGTGCGAGAAACGAAATAATTTTTAAGCAAGTAGATAGATCTAAGAATAGTATTGTGGCAACGACTAAATCTATGATTAAAACTAGGTTATATGTGGATTTCTGACGTTTAGATCGTCGCACATTCATTAAAGTGTGGTGTAAAAATAATATAATCTGTAGAATTCGTGATTCTCAATTGTACTGTAGATTATAGCCTATGATTGACCCTACGTTGGCTACTATGATGTTATAGTGCAGTAGAATCAATTATCTGTGATATTATTTATTTTAGTACTCTACTGCGAAAACTGATGTACAAATGTCTTGTTATAAGTGAATAAATTATTTTATTTTCAAAAGAAAAAAAAAAAAAAAAAAAAAAGTTTGCCTTAGTTCATTAGGCCACCATAACGGGGCAATTGTCCATTTTACATCTGTGATAATTAATTTTAACCGAATGTGATTGTCAAGGGTCTGTGTATATATGTTGATTCGTATATTGCTTTGTGAATAAATTATTTTTCCTTTAAAAAAAAAAATAGTTTGCTGTAAATACGCAAATCTTGATCAAAAGATTACGAGGTTCGTCACCATAGTGAATCCAATGACGTTTCGAGAAAATCAACTTTGTTTTCGGATCAGTCTCTTTCGAAGTTACCGGATAGTCACCTTACCGTATTTATAGAATCGTGTAATACACAGACGACGGGGACGCCAGTACGGTATCAGATCTCACAAAATTTCAAGCAAATTAGGAAATGCTTTGGCATAGATTATTTTCCAAAATTTAGTCCAGATATTATCCAGTCCAAAAACTAATCTGCATTTAATGCGGAATATACTTACCACGAACGTCGATTTTTGGAGTAAGTGACGGCTGTGTATTTTGACCAGCGCTCCCTGAACGATGTTGCGCTGAGCCCCAATATTCTTGGCAGTCATCAGTACTGAGGTTCGTAGCCTAATGATGTTGGTTCAGAAGGTCTACATGAGGAACCATGGGAATTGATTTTGCATTTATGAGGTAAAATAGTATGCCTTGGCTTGTAACCTCGCTGGTGAAATTTTGGCGGGATGTTGATAGCAATTGCATTATGCCACATTTTTGTCAAGAAATGTTTTTGTTAATAGGTAGCGTGGCCGATCGGTCTAAGGCGCTGGTTTTAGGCACCAGTCTCTATGGAGGCGTGGGTTCGAATCTCACGGCTGCCAAGTTATTTTTCCTTTAAAAAAAAAAAAAATTGTTTGCTGTAAATACGAAAATCTTGATCAAAAGATTCTTTCCTTGGAAATAACATTTGCCAGTTGCTAATCGAGTGCAGAAATGCATGCTGACTAAACAATAACGAATATTATTGATAAAAACAGTTCTACCTGTCAATGTCCCACATGATCCGATGTAAAGTTGGTGTTTTCTGATATCCGTTGACTTCAATGAAGTAACAGGTTAGTTCATAATAGCCAATCACGGCAAAAATATCATTTGTGGCAGCGGTGGGATTCGAACCCACGCCTCCGAAGAGACTGGTACCTTAAACCAGCGCCTTAGACCGCTCGACCACGCTACCATGAACAATTGACAAATCTAGAAAATTGTGTTGTGTTGACAAATCTAGAAAATTAAAACTACCGTTTTGTAACTAGTATCGACATTCGTAATGAATCAGAGGGCCTTCATGAGGGAGTGATTATCGCAGTTATGTGGCGAAATAAAGTAGGCCTTTTGCATTGCCTAGAAACTCGATGGTGGCGGGAATACATATGACATTGGACCATGCCGCATATTGCTCAGTCAGTCATCGGTAGCGTGGCCGAGCGGTCTAAGGCGCTGGTTTTAGGCACCAGTCTCTATGGAGGCGTGGGTTCGAATCCCACCGCTGCCAAGATATTTTTACTCTTTCCAGGCAGGTAAAGTTTGCCTTAGTTCATTAGGCCACCATTACGGGGCAATTGTCCATTTTACATCTGTGATAATTAATTTTAACCGAATGTGATTGTCAAGGGTTTGTGTATATATGTTGATTCGTATATTGCTTTGTGAATAAATTATTTTTCCTTTAAAAAAAAAAATTGTTTGCTGTAAATACGCAAATCTTGATCAAAAGATTACGAGGTTCGTCACCATAGTGAATCCAATGACGTTTCGAGAAAATCAACTTTGTTTTCGGATCAGTCTCTTTCGAAGTTTCCGGATAGTCACCTTACCGTATTTATAGAATCGTGTAATACACAGACGACGGGGACGCCAGTACGGTATCAGATCTCACAAAATTTCAAGCAAATTAGGAAATGCTTTGGCATAGATTATTTTCCAAAATTTAGTCCAGATATTATCCAGTCCAAAAACTAATCTGCATTTAATGCGGAATATACTTACCACGAACGTCGATTTTTGGAGTAAGTGACGGCTGTGTATTTTGACCAGCGCTCCCTGAACGATGTTGCGCTGAGCCCCAATATTCTTGGCAGTCATCAGTACTGAGGTTCGTAGCCTAATGATGTTGGTTCAGAAGGTCTACATGAGGAACCATGGGAATTGATTTTGCATTTATGAGGTAAAATAGTATGCCTTGGCTTGTAACCTCGCTGGTGAAATTTTGGCGGGATGTTGATAGCAATTGCATTATGCCACATTTTTGTCAAGAAATGTTTTTGTTAATAGGTAGCGTGGCCGATCGGTCTAAGGCGCTGGTTTTAGGCACCAGTCTCTATGGAGGCGTGGGTTCGAATCCCACGGCTGCCGAGTTATTTTTCCTTTAAAAAAAAATAAAAAATGTTTGCTGTAAATACGAAAATCTTGATCAAAAGATTCTTTCCTTGGAAATAACATTTGCCAGTTGCTAATCGAGTGCAAAAATGCATGCTGACAAAACAATAACGAATATTATTGATAAAAACAGTTCTACCTGACAATGCCCCACATGATCCGATGTAAAGTTGGTGTTTTCTGATATCCGTTGACTTCAATGAAGTAACTGAGGTTAGTTCATAATGGCCAATCACGGCAAAAATATCATTTGTGGCAGCCGTGGGATTCGAACCCACGCCTCCGAAGAGACTGGTGCCTTAAACCAGCGCCTTAGACCGCTCGGCCACGCTACCATGAACAATATTTTAATGTGTTGACAAATCTAGAAAATTAAAACTACCGTTTTGTAACTAGTATCGACATTCGTAATGAATCAGAGGGCCTTCATGAGGGAGTGATTCTCGCAGTTATGTGGCGAAGTAAAGTAGGCCTATAGCATTGCCTAGAAACTCGATGGTGGCGGGAATAGATATGACATTGGACCATGCCGCATATTGCCCAGTCAGTCATCGGTAGCGTGGCCGAGCGGTCTAAGGCGCTGGTTTTAGGCAACAGTCTCTATGGAGACGTGGGTTCGAATCCCACCGCTGCCAAGATATTTTTACTCTATCCAGGCAGGTAAAGTTTGCCTTAGATCATTAGGCCACGGAGAAAATCTTTGGACGTTGTAGAGTGCGGACGTGTTTTCATTTCTTCTGCTTTTTCTACAGTTGTCTCGGTGGTTATTTCAAAGTATTGTGGGTTATTTTGTTTACTGTGGAGTGGGACTACTACTGCTGACTGTATCTGTGTTGTTCTACGTGATTACCGGGGCTCGAAGCCCGGTAATTAGTTTGTAAACAAGGATTTCATACAACGAGGCGCCATTATGTCGAAGCCTGTGTACTACAAGCCGGCGATAAAGCCGGAGCGGAAACTGTCTGTGTGTATCACAACTAATGACGGAAAGGCATTTTCGGATACTCGTCAGCGGGACTTCATTCCCTTCTTGAAGAATGTTATTCATATTGGAAAGGATTTATTGTGTTTTCAAAAGAACTTCTACAAAAAGTGTTATTATGTGAGAGTAGCGAATGAAGCGGCCCACAACTCTTTGTTGATGAAGTCCGGTTTTCAACTCGGCGACTCTAGCTGGAGTATTGTCCCTGCCAGTTCTGTATACATGAACGTGACGGCGCACTGGGCTCCGGATGAGATGAGTGATGACATGATCTCCGATGCATTGAAAACGTACGGTCAGTGCCTTGGTGTTACAAAACCTAAGTTTCAAGAATCAGATTTTCCAGATACAAGGACTGGAATAAGAGTCTATCGTTTCAGATGTCACCAGAAGCGATATGTGCCAAATTTCATCAATTTCGGGGGTGATATTGTAATGTTCACCTACCCAGGCCAAATATGGGAGTGTCGCAAATGTGGCCAAGCAAATCACCAAGCGTACCAGTGCCAGGCAGAATGGTGTACAAATTGTGAAGGGTTTTCACCACATGAAAATCCGCATTCTGGCGAACAATGCCCAGAAAAATGTAAAAATTGTGGGTCTGAAAACCACAATTCTACTGAGTGCTGTTCGCGCACGTTTTCCTATGCTGCCAGTGTAAAATCATGGTCGGGGAGAAAGAGGGCAATTGATATGGATATACGTGATGAGAGTGAGTCAGATAAGTCGATTGACGTGACCGGCAATGATGATGATGATGATGATGATAATGTGTGTATGGAGCTTCGTTCTGTTGTTTCTGATGGTTCTGAAATTCGAGGTGATACGGAAGTCGAACATGAAACTCGGGATTTCGAAGAGGAGAATTGTGATGACATGGACGGTGAGAACATGGCAAACCAGGATGTGATGATGGAGAATACTGATGACACCGTAGTTTGTGATACTGATGTGAATGGAATTGTGGTTGAAGCAGAAGTTCATGCTCATGATACTTCGAGCCAGGCACCATGTACGAAAAAACCACGTACATCTGACAACAGTTCTGAGGAAGCTTCTGAACTAATGGTCGAGATCTCGACAGCCGGTGATTGTGGTAGAGAGCCTCTTCGACCCGATGTCGAAACGCAGGGAGAAATGGACAATGCTACCAGTTCAAAACAGGACGACGTTGAAACAATGGAACATTCTAGTCAGACAATGACGCCTTTGCCCAACTCGCAGGAGGACTTGTCTTTATTTGATCACAGACAAAAGGCCAAAATGGCTCGGTCGAAAAAGAAAAAGCCGGTAAAGAAATAGAGATTAGTGTTTCGGACAAAATACACAACAACAATGTATACTTGGGCTCCTTTTCTATTCACAGTAATTACGGTGTGTAATTCTGTGAGAATCGCAACATTGAATGCAAATGGTCTCAGGGACAATGTAAAAAAGAGCCAAGTGAAAGATTTTGTTTTCAACAATGACATTGATATTCTTTTCCTACAAGAAACACACTTTGACAATTACTCAGATACAATGAAACTGAATATTCCTGGTGAATGTAGGTGGGCCTATGGCACAACACAAAGTTGTGGTGTGGGTGTAATAGTGAGGTACACTGTTGACTGTGAAATAAAACATGTTGAAAGGTGTTCTAAGGGTCGATATATTGTTGTGACTGCTAATATTAACAATACATTGTTGAAATTAGTGTATATATACGCTCCGAATAATGTTACAGAGCGTAAGACATTTATAAAGGATATAGATAACTTAATTCGTGGGAATGATTTATTAATCATAGGCGGGGACTTCAATTTTGTTGAAAATGTTAAGTTAGACAAATGCGGGGGAAATATTAAAACAGGTTGCGAAGGTAAAGCAGAAATAGATGCCTTAAAACATGATTTTAATATTTGTGACATTTTTAGGAAAATGCATCCTGACAGGAAAGTGTACACATGGTCTAGAGGTAACATTGCCACGCGGTTAGATAGATTTTATTTGTCTGATGCATTATATGATTCTGTGTTGTTAACTGATGTCTTTCATGTTTCTTTTTCCGATCATTCCTTTGTTTATTTTGATTTGTCATTTGATGATGTAATTACCTGGGGTCCGGGATATTGGAAATGCAATGTGTCTGTTTTCCAAGATTCAGATTTTGAAGGCCGAATTGAACAATTGTTTGTTGAATTGTTTGATAATATTGATCAGGCGTGTATTGTTGAGCAGTGGGAAAATTTTAAAGCCTTGGCTAAACAAGAGATTAGGCAATATTCTATTGAAAAAGTCCGGATGTCGAGGGAAAAACTCAACGGACTCAACTCAGAATTGAATAATTTGAAAGCCGATCCCGTTTTAAATGCTGCTAGAATTGGGGAGGCGAAAGCAACGATAAATGCTTTACAAGCTGAGTCAAATAGGGGTACTATTATACGTGCTAAAGCTGTGCATTTTCAAGAAAATGAGAAACCATCGCGGTACTTTCTAAGGCGTGAAAGTAACAGGGGGAAGAAGAAAATGATTAAACACTTAAAATGTCATGAAAATGTTTCAGTCAGCCATAGTTCTCAGTTAGATATATCTCACTGTATTCGTGATTATTATGAAAAACTGTACACTAAACAGCGGACCGAATCTAACACTCAGGACGAGTTTTTGGAAGGGTTACCTGAATTGAGTGAGGCGGAAAGGAGTGTATGTGAAGGGAACATGACAAAGGATGAGTTGTATGCTGCTCTAAAAGATATGCCTTGTTTTAAATCACCAGGATCGGATGGCCTACCTGCTGAGTTTTATAGGCATTATTGGTCAGTTATTGGTGATGTGTATACACAGGTTGTTAATAATTGTTTTTCTGAAGGACAATTGAGTTTTAGTCAAAGAGCTGGGATTGTAACACTCTTATGTAAAGACCCGAATAATCCTGAATTTGTTAAAAATTGGAGACCTATTAGCTTACTTAATTGTGATTACAAGATTCTGTCTAAGGCCTTATGTAATCGGCTTAAAACTGTGGTAGATAAGATTATACATCAGAATCAAACTTGTGGTGTTCCGGGGAGAACAATTCTCGACAATCTACATCTGTTGAGAAACACTTACGATTATGTAGAACAGAAAGATTTGAAGGCCTGTTTTATCAATTTAGACCAAGAAAAAGCCTTTGATCGTGTTGATTGGTCTTTCTTGTTCAAATGCTTAGAAAAATACAAGTTTGGTCCTGGATTTTGTAAATGGGTGCGACTTCTGTATACGAACATCTCCAGTCAAATACTGGTCAATGGTCATTTGACTGAGAGGTTTAGTTTAAGTGGAGGGGTCCGTCAAGGATGTGGAATTTCACCATTATTGTATGTACTCACTTTGGAACCATTTATTACTGCTGTCAGGAACTGTGAAGATATTAAGGGCATTCAAATTCCCGGGACCAATAAACAGGTTAAAACTACGGTCTTTGCGGACGATGCAACTGTCATAGTTTCAGATGTCGGTTCTGTTATCCAGGTAGCCAGGTTGGGTGGTAAATTCGAAGAAGCGTCCGGGGCCAAACTTAAGGCAGATAAAAGTTCTGCTCTTCCCCTTGGGAAATGGAGGAAAGAAAATATACCTGTCCCTGGATTTAAGGTCGTAGATAATGCTAAGATATGCGGTATTTATTTTGGAAAAGATGATGTACAGCTGAATTGTAACCATGTACTATCTAAGGTGGAAAAGAATGTTTCCTGTTGGTCAGGAAGATATCTGACTTTAAGAGGCAGAGGAATTTTGATAAATACTGTAGCTTTTGCTGTTTTGTGGTACACTGTACAATCCGGGTTATTATCAAGTCAATGTGTGACCAGGTGTGTTCAATCTGCTTTTAAATTTTTATGGGAAGGAAAGCCAGAGGGTATAAAAAGAGAGGTCTTGTACAATAAGTATGATAAAGGGGGCTTAAACATTCAAAATGTGGATTGTAAAATGAAGACCTTTGCTGTGCGGCACATGCTGCGTCTTATTTATGACACAAAAGCAGAATGGAAACATTTCGCAATTTATTGGTTGGGTATTGCTTTGAGAAATGTGCGTCCTGATTTTGCTAGACCATCAATTCCTCATGCAATGGAAATACCTTCCTTTTATCGATTTGTGTTGAATGCGTGGAAAGAATTCTATGATGGGAATCCGTTGCCCCCAATAATGTATGACAGTAAATATATATACAATGTGTTTCTCGCTAAAGTTGTTCTGGTACCACGTGTCATGTCCGGTTCGAAGTCAGTGCCGTGGGTTGTTATTTGGAACAGGGTATTTCACACCTTTCTCGACAACAATTTAGTTAACTTTTCCTTTAAGTTGGTGCATGGTATTTTACCTGTAAAAGAAAGGTTACTCAGACATAATGTTTGTACTGATGATGTTTGTGTATTTTGCTCCTTTTCTGAAACGCAGAAACATTTATTTATTGAGTGCAATATGATTAAGTCTGTCTTTCAATATTTTCAGTGTGTACTTTTGCAATATGGTGGTTTCTCACCGGATATGTCTGAACATCATTTGGTATACAAGCTTTTCGGTATTCCCATGTCAAAATCAGAAACTGCCATGTATATTTACTTAATTAGCGTTTTTCAGTTTTGTGTGTGGTGTGCACGCAACGAAATCATATTTCAAAATCAGGCTAGATCAAAACGTTCAATTTTAAATGCCGTTAAAGCTTGTATCAAATCTAGGGCAGAAGTTGATTTTATTAGAATGGGGAATTTGGAGTTCAGAGAAATCTGGTGTCAGAATCATGCTATATGTATAGTACAGAATTCCAAAGTATGTTTGCTGTTGTGACGCGTTGATGTAGTGTATTACCAACCTGAATTGTGATAATTTTTAGCAACTCGCCCCTTGAAAGCTGTGATTAATTAATTTTAAATGGGGCTGATGTGAATGATTCCACATTGTATATAATTCTGTGAATAAACTATTTTCTATCAAAAGAAAAAAAAAAGATCATTAGGCCACTCTATCATTACGGGGCAATTGTCCATTTTACATCTGTGATAATTAATTTTAACCGAATGTGATTGTCAAGGGTTTGTGTATATATGTTGATTCGTATATTGCTTTGTGAATATATTATTTTTCCTTTAAAAAAAAAAAAAATTGTTTGCTGTAAATACGAAAATCTTGATCAAAAGATTCTTTCCTTGGAAATAACATTTGCCAGCTGCTAATCGAGTGCAAAAATGCATGCTGACAAAACAATAACGAATATTATTGATAAAAACAGTTCTACCTGTCAATGCCCCACATGATCCGATGTAAAGTTGGTGTTTTCTGATATCCGTTGACTTCAATGAAGTAACTGAGGTTAGTTCATAATGGCCAATCACGCCAAAAATATCATTTGTGGCAGCGGTGGGATACGAACCCACGCCTCCGAAGAGACTGGTGCCTTAAACCAGCGCCTTAGACCGCTCGGCCACGCTACCATGGACAATATTTTAATGTGTTGACAAATCTAGAAAATTAAAACTACCGTTTTGTAACTAGTATCGACATTCGTAATGAATCAGAGGGCCTTCATGAGGGAGTGATTATCGCAGTTATGTGGCGAAATAAAGTAGGCCGATAGCATTGCCTAGAAACTCGATGGTGGCGGGAATACATATGACATTGGACCATGCCGCATATTGCTCAGTCAGTCATCGGTAGCGTGGCCGAGCGGTCTAAGGCGCTGGTTTTAAATATATCAGTAAAAGGTAGTCCTCGACCTTTAGTTAAGTGTGTGACGAAGACTTTTTATACATTACTCAGAAAGAATGTGGAGAAATCTCCGGTAGCAGATATTTTTTGGGAACAACAGTTTCCAAACTTTGATTTGAGTGGGTACTGGCATCTTGTAAACTTACCTGGCAAAAATCCGGATTGTACGGACTTAGATTTTAAAGTATTCCATAATGCTATTTTCACACTTGTTAAACTGTGCAAAATTGGCGTTTTTGACAGTAATGTGTGCCATTTGTGCAATACTGGCACTGAAAATATTGTTCACATATTTCTTGATTGTCCGAGCCTCATTTTCTTTCATGATTATGTTGCTACATTGTTAGAAGATTTGTTCAGGTTTGCTCCGGTAAATACACTAAATAATCTTGATTACGGGAAATTATTGCTATTTGGCTACAGAGGCAAACACAAGATGGTGAATTGTTTTTTTGTTAACATTCTGCTCAGTGTTGCTCGTCTGACAATAGAGAAGAGGAGAAGAATGAAAGTGTTTCATCAATCGAACCTAAATTTGTTGAAGTTTTTCAAGCGGTATTTGATGGATTATGTTCATCAATCTTATTTTTATTACAATGCAAAATATGACTTCGAAACATTTAACAGGAAGTTCCTCAAACAAAACATACTTGTAAATATTGATGGTGATGAACTAATCTGTAACTTTTAATCTCATTGTATATACTCATTAATAGAAAACAATGTTTTTATCTCTCTACTATGTGATAGTTTTCTATGAATTGATATAAAACAGTGTGTCTTTGTATATATATCATATGGTGAATAAATCAAATGAGAGAGAAAAAAAAAAGGCGCTGGTTTTAGGCACCAGTCTCTATGGAGGCGTGGGTTCGAATCCCACCGCTGCCAAGATATTTTTACTCTTTCCAGGCGGGTAAAGTTTGCCTTGGAAATATTACGTCATCTATTGGTTGGGTTTGTCCTTGAGGCGTCTTAGGCCGGATTTTGCCAAGGTTACTATTCCTCATTCTGACACGAGATCTCCGTTTTATGACTTTGTCTGGAAAGCTTGGAAAGAGTTTTATGATGGTAATCCGTTGCCTAATATAATGTATACAAGTCGGTATATTTACAATGTGTTCCTTAGTAAGATTGTTGAAGTACCTCGTGTAATGGTAGTAGCTCCTCAGCTTTCATGGAGAGAAATTTGGAAGGGAGTCTTTCATGATTTCTTGGACCATAACTTGATTAATTTCTCATTCAAGCTGGTTCATAACATTCTACCGGTTAAAGAACGATTATTAAGAAGGCATATTGCCACGGATGATAAATGTGTTTTCTGTTCTGAAAGTGAAACGCAGAAGCATTTGTTTTTAGAGTGTGAAATGATCATCGAAGTGTTTGAGGAATTTAGAAGACTTTTTATGTTGTATGGGAATTTTTTCCCAAATTTTGACGAAACAAGTATGATTCATAAATTACTTGATAATCACCTGTCACGCCATGAATATGCTGTTTATTTGTATATGATCAGTGCTATACAATTTAATGTATGGTGTGCGAGAAACGAAATAATTTTTAAGCAAGTAGATAGATCTAAGAATAGTATTGTGGCAACGACTAAATCTATGATTAAAACTAGGTTATATGTGGATTTCTGGCGTTTAGATCGTCGCACATTCATTAAAGTGTGGTGTAAAAATAATATAATCTGTAGAATTCGTGATTCTCAATTGTACTGTAGATTATAGCCTATGATTGACCCTACGTTGGCTACTATGATGTTATAGTGCAGTAGAATCAATTATCTGTGATATTATTTATTTTAGTACTCTACTGCGAAAACTGATGTACAAATGTCTTGTTATAAGTGAATAAATTATTTTATTTTCAAAAGAAAAAAAAAAAAAAAAAAAAAAGTTTGCCTTAGTTCATTAGGCCACCATAACGGGGCAATTGTCCATTTTACATCTGTGATAATTAATTTTAACCGAATGTGATTGTCAAGGGTCTGTGTATATATGTTGATTCGTATATTGCTTTGTGAATAAATTATTTTTCCTTTAAAAAAAAAAATAGTTTGCTGTAAATACGCAAATCTTGATCAAAAGATTACGAGGTTCGTCACCATAGTGAATCCAATGACGTTTCGAGAAAATCAACTTTGTTTTCGGATCAGTCTCTTTCGAAGTTTCCGGATAGTCACCTTACCGTATTTATAGAATCGTGTAATACACAGACGACGGGGACGCCAGTACGGTATCAGATCTCACCAAATTTCAAGCAAATTAGGAAATGCTTTGGCATAGATTATTTTCCAAAATTTAGTCCAGATATTATCCAGTCCAAAAACTAATCTGCATTTAATGCGGAATATACTTACCACGAACGTCGATTTTTGGAGTAAGTGACGGCTGTGTATTTTGACCAGCGCTCCCTGAACGATGTTGCGCTGAGCCCCAATATTCTTGGCAGTCATCAGTACTGAGGTTCGTAGCCTAATGATGTTGGTTCAGAAGGTCTACATGAGGAACCATGGGAATTGATTTTGCATTTATGAGGTAAAATAGTATGCCTTGGCTTGTAACCTCGCTGGTGAAATTTTGCCGGGATGTTGATAGCAATTGCATTATGCCACATTTTTGTCAAGAAATGTTTTTGTTAATAGGTAGCGTGGCCGAGCGGTCTAAGGCGCTGGTTTTAGGCACCAGTCTCTATGGAGGCGTGGGTTCGAATCCCTCCGCTGCCAATTTCTTTTATTCTTTCCTTGGAAATAACTTTTGCCAGTTGCTAATCGAGTGCAAAAATGCATGCTGACAAAACAATAACGAATATTATTGATAAAAACAGTTCTACCTGTCAATGGCCCACATGATCCGATGTAAAGTTGGTGTTTTCTGATATCCGTTGACTTCAATGAAGTAACTGAGGTTAGTTCATAATAGCCAATCAAGGCAAAAATATCATTTGTGGCAGTGGTGGGATTCGAACCCACGCCTCCGAAGAGACTGGTACCTTAAACCAGCGCCTTAGACCGCTCGACTACGCTACCATGAACAATATTTTACAGTATGAACATTTGTTTCAAGGAAAAGTTTTCTATGATAACTCGACTGATGGTCACAAAGGTGTAGCAATTGTTGTTTCCAACCATTTAAAAGTATGTGTGAAATCTGTGCTCGGTGATGGTACAGGGAGACTGTTGAGATTAACTTTTGCTTTTGACAATATGGAAATTGATGTTTTTAGTGTTTATGCGCCAAATATAGTAAAAGATAGAGTTACATTTTTTCAGAATTTTGGCTCATATATACGAGATGTTGGGAAAATATTCAGTGGCGATTTTAATACTGTATTCAGTGCACTCGATAGATCTAGTAAAAATTTGGAATATGATCGTTCGAGATCAATATTAGAAAATTTTGTTGTCAACACTGAATTGCAAGATATATGGAGATATAATAATCCTGATAAAATTTCATTTACGTGGCGGCGAAATATTGAGGGTGTTCTTCGGCAGAGCCGAATTGATTATTTTTTAATTACTCGCTCACTGTCAACATTGGTGAAGTCGGTTTATTTTCGGCACACCACTATTAGTGACCATAGCGCAGTTGTACTGCGAATAGATTTTATAACAATCGAAAGGGGTCCAGGCCTATATGTTTTTAACAATAAGCTTTTGTTTGACGAGGTGTTTTGTCAGAGAGTGAGGGACCTCGTTAACAATCAGCTAGATTGTCCTTTGTTTGAATCAGAGAAGGTAGTTTGGTGGGATAATCTCAAATACAAGATTAAACAATTGGCTAGAGCTTATGGGGCCCGAAAGAAGAGAGAAAAAGAACAAGAAATGTACACATTACAGAATAGTCTAGATAATGAATATCGCCGTGCAGCGGTTGTTACAAATTATGATACGAGTCGTGTTGTAGAAATTCAAACACAGCTCAGAGAGTTTGAAATGGTGAAGTGCAATGGAGCTATATTGCGATCGAAGGCTCAATGGATCCATGAGAGTGACCGTAACACGAAGTACTTTTTAAATCTTGAAAAATATAGGCAAGGAAATAAATTAATTTCTGAACTGAGAACAAATGATGGTCAGATTGTAAATGATACAGAGCCTATTTTGAACGAAGTTCACAGTTTTTATCAAAAGTTGTATGAAAAAGATGATGTTGACAGAGAAAAGTTGCAAACTGTATTGTCGTTTTTAGATTGTGTTCTTACGGAGCCTGATATGGCTTCCTGTGAAGAAATCTTGTCTATTGAAGAATTAAAATGTTCCCTTGATGGCATGGCCCGGAATAAAAGTCCGGGGAATGATGGTCTCACTGTTGAGTTTTACAATCACTTTTGGTCTAGTTTAGGGCCGATTTTACTTGATGTATTAAATGAAATTTTTGAGAAAGGTGAACTTTCTAGATCCATGAAATCGGGTGTAATCACGCTTGTATTTAAAGATAAGGGAGATAAATGTTATTTGAAGAATTGGAGACCTATTAGTCTTCTGAATGTAGACTACAAGATAATTTCTCGATGTATGGCTAATCGGCTTAAATGTGTTATAGGGTCTATAGTAGACTCTAGCCAGAGTTGCTGTGTCCCTGGTAGGGACATAGCTGATACAATAAGTAGCATACGTGATGTAATGACTTTTGTGGAGGAAGATAATTTGGAATCATACGTTTTAAAGCTTGATCAGGAAAAGGCATTTGACAGAGTGTCACATGAATATTTATTGGCAACTTTGACTCGTTTTGGTTTTGGGGACAATTTTTTGAAATGGGTTAAACTGTTTTATACTGATGTTCGCAGTGCAGTTAAATGTAATGGTTTCCTAACAAATTATTTTGAGGTTGGGAAGTCAGTGCCAAGGTTGTCCGATTTCAGCTATGTTATATGTTTTGAGTGTGGAGCCTCTTGGAGCGATGATAAGAGCTTCTGACGATGTACGGGGTATTCCCATTCCTGGATCCCCTGTGATTTCCAAAAATTTTCAACATGCTGATGATATAACTATAACCTCGAGAGATAAGGAATCTATTAGAAACTGTCAGAAGCATATTGTCACTTATGGGAAGGCCTCCAATGCTAGATTAAATGCAGACAAGTCGGAAGTGCATGTTATTGGTGTTAATTGTAATGATGATAATATTGAAGGAGTGCCAATAAGTAAAGACTGTTTGTGTATTTTAGGTGTGTACTTGGGCACTAACAAAAGATTTTGTATAGAGAAAAACTGGAAAGAAAAGATTAAAAAAATACGGAATACTTTGAATATGTGGAAACAAAGGAACCTCAGCCTAAAAGGTAGAGTGGTTATTTTAACTAGTGCTATTTTATCCCGCATGTGGTATGTTTTGTCTGTTCAATCTGTACCAGAGACACTGATAAAGGAGCTCAAAGATGTCTGTCTTAATTTTGTTTGGGATAATAAA
>JAVTVY010052126.1:0-26401 GCA_036873755.1 Hanleya hanleyi | reverse complement strand
CAACACACTAAACTCTTTTCGCTTAGGTATCGAATAATATTTTGTGATATTTCGAATTTAAATATGTCGGAATCTAGTTCCTCTATTATATTTCAGATACAATTATTTGAGAAATTTTATCAGATGAACACTTTTTTTGCAGTAATAAATTCACAGCCGGCCAGAGTGACATTACAGCATATGAAGTGCTCGCGGTTAGCATGATATCTTGTGGCGGGTTTATTCAAGGGATAACCACGGTATATGTTTCTTGGTCTGTGTGACAGATACGGATACTAATATACAATATGTATAATCCTACAGGTGTCTCTGGCGATATGATGGGATTGGCACTGATCTATCTGGTGACAGGTATTGGGTGTTTCCAAATGGTTGCAAGATATTTTTGTCAGCTAGAGACAGAGGTGAGTTTAGTGGTTTATGATAACGGGGTGATTGTGAACCTATTTGCACACCCCTCAAGGGGATCATTGGTAAATTCAAAATGGCGACCATATGGTGTAACAGAAAAGCGATATTTCCTGCTTTTCTACGAGGAAAAGTAGGAAAAACCTATTTCATTCCACATGAGATTTTATTTATCAATTTATCATGCAGGTTTGGCTAAGAAAACACATAAAAAACAATTTGAAAAATCTCACCTCAAAATCGTCCAAAAATTTCTCTTTCGAAAATGACGTCACTGTGCCATCATCATGGTGACCATCTTCGATTTATTTACATTATCTGCTGGAGCTTGACTCAAAGCTATATTGTGGTAAGTTTCAGTACTCTGGCCATAGGGGTAGCGGAAATATATAGTGGGCACTTTCCAGACCCCTCCCTCCCAGAATCTCCCAGGCCAGAGTTAAGGTTAAGGTTGCGAGAACTCTGAAGATAATACCTTGATTGCTTCATCAGCTCCGTAGAATGCCTATAAATGAACTCAACAAAACGAGTTACATATTTTCTGAAACCTGTTAAATTAGTGGATTAAAATTGTGTGATAATCGTGATATTCTTATTAAACACAACATTGAAAGGGTGATGGAGAACGATTCCGACATACCGACAAGAAACTAGATGACCCCGCAGAGTACTACACTGATTGCATATAACCAAAAAAGCCCAAAGTGATCCCTATGATGATTTGTATCCCAGTCACGCTGTTATTGTAGAGGTTCATGTGGACATCTCGAATGTCATCACCACACGAACTTTAACACCGGCTTGAGCGGTATTAAACACAAATATTTCGGAGCAATGCTGTAATAACCTTATCAAGTAATCTGAAGAAAATAATGTACTATGTGATCATCAGATGGACGAAACATTCCCAAACAAGTATTCAGAGAATGCAAGTTCGTATTCAGAACAAATACTTGTGTGTCCCGCCGCCGACACGCGTATCATTATTCACCTAAGGGTCGAAACGTCCACCAGCTGAATCTCATCATATACAGACAATAATTATACAGAATATTAAAAGAGTGGTGGGAAACAATGCCTGCGTAATGAGAAGTCATATGACACCACAGACAAATACGCTGACCGACAAATCACATCTGAGTTATTGGAATTTAAATGCAGCGGTTTGTGAAAATTTAGCCAAACCTTTCTCTTAAAAATATTTGAACTTTCCGACTCTTAAATATATTTTTTTCTAATTTTGCCTCTGTTTTAAAGTTATTCATGTTTTAGTTGAACTGCTATGAAACTATTTTCAGAGGGAAACAAAACAGAAATGAGGCACGAATTTGGTTTGAACACTACAATAGTTTTATAGCGAGGAAATCTGAAGACAAAATTTTCCCCAAAAAACCCGCTTCATTTAAATTCAGATAAAAAGTCAGATGTGTTTACCAGAATATCAAAATTATCACAACATTTTTATTCGCTAAAATAAAAGCTGAACAACATATATAACTAATGAGATATCCACCAGCTTATCGCCGAGAATCTTGAAACTTTCATATTCGAGAAAGTGTTATCCTTGATACGAATCGAACAACTTTCTTTCTTATCTGAATGGAACAAGAATACAAGAAATGTATCAGGATAAATTTTAGTTTCATTGTGCCCGGATAATGTTCAGATTGGAGTACGATTATGCATCAACAGCGGAAAAATAAAACTTGCATTAAAAAATCAACGTTCGGGAATACCAGCGGTCTTGAATTCGGTTATATTTCAGGCATCCTAGGATGAGGTTATTTATTTAAATATGACATCGAGAGATAATTCTTCCATATTTTGAATATGGATTGTTGTAAGTTGATCAAGTGCATCGCTAAGAAAAGTTGGGATGGGCTCACGACACTATATTCATCATACATTTACAGCTCTGACTGCGTTTGTCGACTGCTTAATGAATGTTATTTTAACAAAGAATTGTTTAATTTATCGTGTAACAGATGACCTCAGTGGAGAGAGTGTTGTCATACACGAAACTGAAGACTGAAACCCCGAGAACATCGGCGACACCTCCATCGCCTAGTTGGCCTTCACAAGGGGAAATTGTCTTAAAAGATGTTAATTTGAAATACTACGAAGGCGCTCCACTGGTGCTCAAGGATATTAACCTGACAATAAAAGCTATGGAGAAGGTGAGTGTATTCGTGATAAGAGCGTTGTCTCCGAAGATAGGAACATCTATCAACTAAATCGTCTCTGGATTATTACCAGCTCATTTTTTCTGCTGATAAGATGGTACTGCAGTAATGGATGCTAACATCTCAGGAATGGACAGCAAGTTGCTAACGACAGAAGTAACCTAGATGCTCATATTAAGCCAATCATCAAGCAGATTCGGTCAGCAGTGCTTGCTTTTGTGAACTGCATACAAATTGGCATGAAGGTACTTCCGTGTCCATGGTGTAGGCAGTGAACAACCTATATTCGAAAGTGAACAACCTTGACGGCCATTGCTGGTGGTTATACATGTTTGCCCTCTTTCCCCAACAATTAGCGCTTGTCTCCCCTGAATATTTTCATTACCTCTTGGGTTAGAGAGTTCAAACTTTCCACAATATATATTTGAGTAATGATCTACCAGAAAAAATGTACAAGGAATTTCGTTGTCCGCTTTGATGATGTCACAGTGACGTTAGAAACACAACGTGCATTTTCAGAGTATAGTTTATCTGTTTTGCTTATTTTTCTCATTTCGTTTATATTCGATGTGAAATAGATTTGTTCCTGATAATTTAACACAGGAAATGTTCTCATTTTGAAGAAAATTATAAACAAAACACCAAATTTAGTACACTCTTGTGGTCGCCATTTTGAATTTACTCATTATTGATTGCTCTGAGGGTCATGCAATCAGACAGATGATGGATTGTGTTTATTTTTATTCGAATGGCATCGCTCTTCCAAAAAGTAGCAGCACACAATTGGAAATAATGGATATTTTTTGTGGATATGACGTCATCCAATATGGCCTCAAAAATTGATCTATCGAACATTGTTGTCTTGTTCGACGTGCTGATATTTGACAATGCTAATACAACAGAAAATAGATTAAGGGATAATATATTCAGTAATATATAGGCGTAATATTTACGTAATAACGTCCGTATGTCCAGTGGTTCGTTCAGTGGAGTTTGGAATGGGTGATGTACATCACAGTGTGCGGTGAAATCTTTTCTGCCCAGTTGATATTAACATTTTTCTATAAAAAAAATCCCGGATATATAGAAGAAAGATGAATACGCTTAGCAATAATCTGGTGGTTTATGGTTTCATAGACTCCACACAATCGATTTCATCTAAAAATTTCACGATTATATATATTTACGCCACGCTGTAATGTAGAAAATAGTATTCATATATTTTACGTTAGTTCACTTCTTGATCAACCAGTATCAACCAACATCATATTTTTGGTCCCGTTGCATAATCTAGGTCCAATTATGTAATCTATGTGCATTGTTGTTTAACTATTAAATAAGCAATGGTTCGCTATGTTAAACATTAAATATATTTTCCTATCGATGTCTACTTCCCTATCGCCAGCATAACTATGGGTGTTTTGGAGGCATCTGCAATAATTGAGAGGATAGGAAAATGCAATGGTCGTAACAAATCACAATATACACACATACATTGAATACATTTTATGCGGTTAAGAAAAAATCGAAAAAATAAATATGAAATACTTTCCGACAGTGGTGGATCTATTTCATTTACATCATTTGATCAATGGTTCTCTATCCCTTTTAACAGCCGGGATTATCAGATGATTGAACCATATTAGAAAAATAGGATACAAATCTATTTTATTTCTTGCAGAATCAATCATGTATATAAAAATCATGTTTAAATCAAACGCATTATACAATGTTTCCATAATACCTTCAAATTGAAATATTCATCCCAATATTGCACCGGTATCGAGGATTCAAAATAGCTTGCTAACATGATTGTGTGATCGGTGCGACCTGGATCTGTGTTGTGAACAGAAACAAATGCTCTTTTTTATTTTTAAATCTAGAAAATAGATCATATTTTAGAATTTCTGAAAAATTCCCAAATCCTTTATGCGTTTGTTGTAATATGAAATCTTTTGTTTTGGATAAATTTTATTTAATGTCTAGGTTGGGGTGGTAGGCCGTACTGGTGCTGGTAAGAGTTCGCTGGTTACTCTTCTATTCCGATTAGCCGAACTAACAGGAGAAATTCACATTGACAACATCGATGTTGGAAAAATTGGACTTAGTGAACTAAGAAAGAAAATATCTGTTTTACCACAGGTAAGTGTGAATTCAAATACCTTGTAGACCAGTGAATGTTTTCTGAGATATTTAACGCGATGCTGTATCTATCGATTAACACATATCGCCACATCTTTAGGCTTTTAACAAAAAATCAGTTAGCAAAAAGCAATTGCATTTAGGCAAGCATTTTGCTAACCCCGACCATGGCTGGGACAACTTCGGTTTCCCGATTTTAGATATTCCGAAGCCCGTTCCTTCTCGTCCACCAAAGGCTACACCGACGATCTTCTTGCTGTGGATAATCGCTATACAGGGTGTATCAAAAAAAAAGACGTTTTAATTGTACACCGTTTTGTTTTCAAAATGTCAATGAATTCAGAGTGGATAAAAGACATTTCATTTGTACACCGTATTTCTTTTCTTTCAAGGGCAGACCAATGATGTAAACCAAATCTGGCGCAAGTCACATTTCACTCATAATTGAAGAATAGCTATTGTTCTAACATGCTTGATCACAGATCATTGAATTGTTCAGCTGGTCAGTCCCAAAGGGTCGGTCTTGATGACAAATCAACAAAAAAATAGATTTCTCCTTTGCTCAATGAAAAATATGTCATCGTACTAGGACTCCGGTTTTTTTGATACACCCTGTATAAATGATGAAGTAAAGGATATATATCCACCTTCACTGGATTTGAAGGAAACTACAGATGGCCTTCGCGGCACATTTTATTCAAACCTATATCTCTGTAAAAATGAAGTGGGCCTTCTCTCTCTTCGACTTTACGAAAAAGAGATGATTGCAAATTCGACATCGTAAACTATCCTTATCTGGACAGTAATATACAAGAAGAACCTGCATATGGCGTATACATATCTCGCTTAGTAGCATTTGCTAGATCCTGTGTTAAATATTTTAAGCAACGTCACAAAATATTATTGTATATCAAGCGCCTCCACTCGAAGTTTCTCAAATGTGGCTGATAGCAAAATACGAGCGTAGAGTGCAAGATATATGGCGGTACGTTTCGCAAATTGTGTCTAATTTCGCTTAATCCGGGACTAGGACCGTATGAGCCTATGTATTTAAAGACTCTCCTAGTGCCATATGAACAGTCACAATCAAAGCGTGACTGAGATACATCATACTCTAGATAACGACTTTACAACGTATATCATATAGACTAAGAACCCTGATCAGCGATACGGATTTGGTATTTTTGGAACATCGTGATGTCTTGCTGACATCGTTGAAAACTGTTGACCGCTTCTGTATTGCATTTATCCCTCTAATTTGGTGCTAATCGTACTGTATGATTCAGGTCTTCGGATTATGGACGGGGAAATTCTTTAATGGACGACGGCTGAATATTGAATGACCGAGTAGACGATTATATCCTATATGTATGGTATTAATTACAGGACCCAGTTCTATTCTCCGGAAGTTTGAGATATAACTTAGACATGTTCGACGAACGCTCTGACGAGGAGATATGGGAAGCTTTACGAGAGGTACGTGAGCGATATTTACTCAGAAATGGAAGACTATAACCTAACCCTCTAAAGGATAACTGCTGCAGCGAACCTGGGTTCGTATGTAGAAGATTAAACAGATATTCTAGAATATTTTTTTAACATATCATTTAACCCTACCAGATCTGGAGGGGAGTGGGGGGGGGGGGGGGTAGCATCACGGCCTCCTACCAAACTTACCTGCAGAACGACAAAAACTTGAGCGCTGACACTGCGTGAATTTGTAGTTTATCATATTGGAGTGATTTTGATCCTATTTGCTTAACCCTCGAGCAGAGGATAATGGATAAATTAAAAATTAAAATACCAGAAAGGTATAAAAATACTGCTTTTCTGCCAAAAATGCGTGTTTCTAAGGCGGACGATGGCGGAACCAAACCTCCCTAGTATAATCCGTGGCGTGTCCTACCCCTCCTCCTCCGCTTTACTCACTCCACAGCGGGTCGCATAGGTGTGGCGCGGGATAGGGTGGGGCGAGAGACCTGGGTTTTCGCTACCTGAGAATCTATGGGCCAGGCTTGCACCCTACAGTAGAATGGGTCTACTGCGCATGCGCGATGAGTAGTAGTATAGAAAGGGCACGCGATCTCCCTATCCCTATAGGTGTGACACGGGGTAGGGTGGGGCGAGAGACCTGGGGTTTTCGCTACCTGAGATTCCATGGGCCAAGTCGATTGCACATGCGCGATGAGTAGTGCGCGATGAGTAGTATAGAAATGGCACGCGATCTCCCTATCCCTATAAACTGACCCATGGGGGTGAATGAACCTTTGGGGGTGAATGAGCCAAGGGGGTGAATGAGCCACGGGGGTGAATGAGCACTCGTATATCTAATCCAATGTGGTGACGACTAACGACTGATTTCAATGATAAAATCTAGGTGTCAAATTTCGAGAGTGAAAGGATATGGTACGATAAAAGGCGGCATTTTGGCCTATACGTGGTACGGTTGAAATCGAATAAAATAAATGCCATCAAAATAATTCTGTTTAAATGTAACGATAAGAGAAAATGTATGCACACAATATGTGAAGTTCTAGCTCGATTGCATTATGATTGTAGTTATGACACGAAATTGATATTCACAACATGTGCTATTTTCTGACAAATGGTCTTAATCGAGTCATTTAAACATACATTTAGAAACGAAAGACACCTTGGACCAAAACGCCATTTGATTTGATTTTTTTTATTTCTCCATGAATATTACAATAATGCTTAGTAAACAAAATATAATAGTGGCGGGATGAAAACCCCGAGGGGTTTGTTTTATCCCAAAATAATAATTATATTTACAAAGATGATAATATGCGGTAAATTCTATCATAGTGAGAAAATTCAATTTTGTATAAAACAAAAATACAAATTTAAATTCCAACCTCCACAGATGGCAAACAAAATAGATGTCTAATTATGTTCCTGTAATAAATACGATTTTATCCTCGATTTGAATAATGAGAGCGAAACGTGAGATTTTAACTCAGTGGGTAAATTGTTCCATATTTTAGGACCCTTTATTTTAGTACTATAAAAAGATGTCAGAATAGTAAAAATCGCGATATAAATTTGATTTAGCCTGTCTAGTTGGGTACCTGTGGACAGCAGATAATTTTTAAAAATATGATCTAAAAGTGTTTGGAATTAGGTCCGTGTGATTGAAAAATTTGTCAACAAAAATTAACACCTGGTAGTCGTTCATTTGTTTCATGGACAATATTTGTAATTTTTGGAATAATGGGGCGGTATGGTCATATTTTGACGAAAAGGCGATTAAAGTTTTTTTTAACCTTTTTTTTGTAACAGCAGCAACGGATGAAGATGGGTAGGATAAGTATTTCCCCAAACGATATTGCAATATGATAAGTATGGATATATCAGTGAGTAGTATAGAATGAAAAGAGTTTTTCTATTCAAATTATCCTTAATATGACGAATTATCCCTATATTCCTGCTAACCTTGTTCCTTATATCCTCAATATGCGAGAGCCAGTTTAATTTGTTGTTAAAAATTACTCCAAGAAATTTAAATTGGTGTACTTCTTCGATAGGGAGTCCGAAAATAGATAAATCATTGTGCTTTGGCATTTTACATTTCTTAGACGGACTTATTATCATAAATTTAGTCTTTTTAATATTCAGGGATAATCTGTTGCATGAAAACCAGTCGGATAGTTTATTAAGTTCCAACGTCATAATCTCAACAAGAGTTTCGGATCGTCATCAGCGAGAATTACCGAGGTATCATCTGCAAAAAGAATTAGTTCAACAATGTTGCTTACTGAGGATAAGTCGTTTATATAAATCAGAAAAAGAATAGGACCTAAAATAGAACCCTGTGGTACACCACATGATATTGGTTTGTAGGCTGACAAGGTGTCATTATATTGTGTGCACTGAGTGCGAGATGACAAATAACTTCGAAACCAGTCATTAGAACTTCCCCGAAACCCATAATGAGCTAATTTATGCAGGAGGATATATGGTCCACCGTGTCGAACGCTTTTGATAGATCCAGAAATGTAGTTATTGAATATTTTTTGGCCTCTCTTGCCGCTACCAATTTGTCATGGAGGGATAATACAGCTAAAAATGTTGAATGATTCCTCCGAAAACCATATTGATTGGAGCAAATTATATTGTTACTTATTGCTAATTTTTCGACTAGGCAACAAGGCAAAACTGAAATAGGTCTGTAATTTTCAAATAAATGTTTCTCCCCATTTTTAAACAACGGCGTTACTTTAGCTACCTTTAAAGGATCGGGTACTACACCAGATTTGAAAGACAAATTTATAATATGACATAATGGGAGACCTATTATGTTGAAAACAGATTTGAGTATAGAAGTACGCACCCCATCAATTCCGCAGGCTGAATTGTTCAAGTTACTTACAATATCGGTAATATCTTTTACTGAACAGGGTTCAAAGCTAAATTGCTTTTCATAAACATATGACAAAAAATCTTCGAAATTTCGAGAGCATGTTGGAATTTTGTCTCCAAGTTTAGAGGCAACTGTACTAAAGTAATCATTGAATCCATTTGCAATTGTTAAGGGATCCGATGTATCATGGTCATTGACTTTAAATGTATTTGGTAAGGAAGTATTCTTCTTGCGGTTCATAAGGTCGTTCAGGACCTTCCACGTGCCTTTGATATCACTATTGCACTGATTAAATTTTTTCTCATAATATAATTTCTTAGCTAAGTTTAATGTATGATTCAATTTGTTTCTATACTGCTTGTATTGACGAGTGATTTCGGTTTTATTTGCTTTCTTATGTAGTCTATAGAGTCTATTTTTTTCGCGAATTGAGTTCAGAATGCATCGAGTTATCCATGGCTTCTTAATATATATGTTCGCAGAAGTTGACGAAAACAGTCATTGTATATAGAACGGAATTTGTTAGAAAATGATTCAAATGCATTATTAACATCGTCGGGTTCATTAGTGACCTCACTCCAATCCATGGTCTTTACTTTCTGTTCGAAATTTATTTTATTTTCCTCATTAAATATTCTATATGTATAAGAATGTGAAACAGGAGATACGAAGTCTAATGCCCTATTTATATGAAAGACTGGGAAATGATCGGTTATGTCAGTAAGTAGTATTCCAGACAACAAACTATCCTCATGAAAATTTTGATAAACATTGTCAATTAAAGTTGCTGACCGAGATTTTACCCTAGTCGGCTTTGTTATCTTTGGGAAAAAATAATAAGATTTTAGTAATTCACTAAAATTTTTAGAAGGACCATGCTTATCTGTCTTGAATAAATCAATGTTGAAATCACCCATAAGTATGCATTTTTTATTTTCAAGTTTTAATTTGTCCAGAAGAGATTTTAGGCTATCGTTAAAAATGACTACATTTTTTCCTGGTGGTCTGTAGATAATCCCAACTGTATAAGATTGCTTTCCCATGTCAAGTTGAACAAATAGTGATTCATACCCTCCATCATCTTCACGATATGAAGCTTCTTCAATAATGGTACAATTTGTTATGGTATCCTTGACATATAATATTAAACCGCCACCCTTTTTCTTAGATCTGGAGGAACAAAAAGGCCGATAGCCGGGAATATCAAATAAATTTTCCGTCGAGGGATTAAGCCAGCTTTCGGAGATTCCAATAACAGAAAAATTAAAATTCAAACCGCAACACAAAGCTAGGATTTCTGAATAATGTTTACGTAGGCTTCTGGCATTAAAATGTATAACAGAAAGGGACTGGTTTTCGGTAATGCCGTTTGATCTAATACTAGATGTAAAAGACTGTTCTATATAATATTTGGATTGGTGAGAGTTAATATCATTCCAGTATGCCTTTTCATACTGATTGTCTTCAGTTACGTAAATGTCTGCATCATCATTGTTAAGCTGCAATGGATTGAAACACATATCATCAATTGCGTCTAACGAATATTCAAAATCACTATGTAAAGATGTTTCACTAGGAGAATCAATTTCGGTCAAGAAGAAAGGTAGCTGAGACATTAGATTTGGAGGAACACCCTCATCGTTAATATGTTCAGCCATAAGGTAAGATGTTTTGAAAATGTAAACAAATGTAATTGGTTAGAAAGGAAATATCTGTGGAAGTTGGAAAACTTGCATAAAAACAAAAATAATTCAAAGTAAATAACAGCATGTGAGTCTCAAAACTTTAAGCTGGTGTGTGTTGGCACTCTCCTGTACTTCAATAATGTCTCATTAAATCGATTAAATTTCTATATTTTCTTATGTATACATAATATATACATATATAATTACCATTGCATAAAGTAGGGATTATCAGTCATTTGAGTGTATAGAAAAAAAGATCGCCTCAACGACTAGATTTAGTTGACTGTAGACATTGAATAGATAGAAACTGAACATTGAAATAGATTGAACTCATTTAGGTAGGTTGAATCAAGCAGTTGGCCGTACAGCTTAAATGTCGGTCAGATGGTACTGATCACCAGAGCGATACTGATAATACAATTTGGATTATTCTGATTAAACGTTTGGATGATACAGATAACTTGCATGTGATTGGTATAGATCAAGAAAGATGGACGATATGAAATGATAAAAAAACCCTGACCATATGGTATAATTTAGATACATATCATCAAAACAATTGCATAGCAAACTAAGACATGTCAAACAGGCATGATAGGATTGTAATGATATAGACATGATAGAAGAATTGTAATGATATAGACATGGTAGAAGAGTTGTAATGGTATAGACATGGTAGAAGAATTGTAATAGTATAGACATGATAGAAGAATTGTAATGATATAGACATGGTAGAAGAATTGTAATGATATAGACATGGTAGAAGATTTGTAATGATATAGACATGGTAGAAGATTTGTAATGATATAGACATGGTAGAAGATTTGTAATGATATAGACATGGTAGAAGATTTGTAATGATATAGACATGGTAGAAGATTGTAATGGTATAGGCATGATATGCAAATTGTAATGATATAGACATGGTAGAAGAATTGTAATGATATAGACATGGTAGAAGATTTGTAATGATACAGACATGGTAGAAGATTTTGTAATGATATAGGTATTTATGTAGAATGTCTTGTAATGATATAGGGCGTGTATGATAGAAGATTGTAATGATATAGACATGATAGAAGATTGTAATGATATAGGCATGATAGAAGATTGTAATGGTATAGGCATGATATGCAAATTGTAATGATATAGACATGATAGGAGAATTGTAATGGTATAGGCATGATAGAAGATTGTAATGGTATAGGCATGATATGCAAATTGTAATGATATAGACATGATAGAAGATTGTAATGATATAGGCATGATAGAAGATTGTAATGGTATAGGCATGGTATGCAAATTGTAATGATATAGACATGATAGGAGAATTGTAATGGTATAGGCATGATAGGAGAATTGTAATAATATATCATAGTAGGAGAATTGTAATGGTATAGGCATAATAGAATTGTAATAATATAGGCATGATAGGAGATTGTAATGGTATAGGCATGATATGAAAATTGTAATGATATATACAGGATAGGAGAATTGTAATGGTATAGGCATGATAGGAGAATTGTAATGGTATAGGCATGACAGAAGAAATGTAATGATTTTTGCATGATAGGAGAATTGTAATGGTATAGGTATGATAGGAGAATTGTAATGGTATAGGCATGATAGGAGAATTGTAATGACATAGGCATGATAGGAGAATTGTAATGGGATAGGCGTGATAGGAGAATTGTAGTGATATGGGCATGATAGGAGAATTGTAATGATATGGGCATGATAGGAAAATTGTAATGATATGGGCAAAGATAGGAGAATTGTAATGATATGGGCATGATATGGGAGTTGTAATAATACGATAATGAAATAGACAGGACTGAACCCAGGAGAATTATAATGATAATGTTGGCATGATAGGAGAATTGTAATAATATAGGCATAAAATATAGGCATTAGTTAGGCATGGGGGACTTATAATGGAATAGGCATGACAGAACCCGGTTAAAACAGATCAAACTGACGATAATACAGTTCATCGAAATATTCGGTACATCTCATCAGAATCGGGTGGATAAATAAAACGAGTGATACTCATGAATATATGGTCATACAGAATAAGTCCATTCAGATAGTATTTTAAAACCAAAGTCATCTGGATGGTTCTATTAATCGGCTGAGTTATGTTCCTTTCATTAGATTCATTGTCAGCAGATAATGTCTATTCAATATACAAATCACAAAAGTAATTTAGTTCCTGTAGTCAAATAGTTTAGTACGAGTCTGTTTACAATATCACGCTATACTACACCGTGCACTGTAAAAAGTGTAGAATGTATATTTCATTTGTTCGTTTCATGCAGGTTTACCTGTTCGTCATGTTCATTTCGGCTTGAGGATCATGAAGGGGGCCTCTTTGAGATAGACTAATTTAGTTTTTGCTTTCTCATCAGGGGACATGTTGTTCAGCTTGCTAGTTAGATCGTAGCGTCGTTGAGCAAGAACAGGCGGAAGATCCGGTATGGCACTAAACCCACAGCCACGGGGTAATTTTCTTGCTGCGCCTAATACTGTATCTCTATCATCCAGTTGAAGAAATCTTACGTGAATATTTTTTTTACCCACTGGACCCCCGGGAAGGCGATGAACCGATTGAAACAGCATGGCTTCAGCTTGTTCTTTAGGAATTTTCAGCTTCTCGTTAAATGAGGCACAAATGACTTCCATTGTTTGCCGTACCGGCTCGTTCGCATTTCCGTCGACACCTTTCACTACTAAGTTCCATTTTATGCCCCACAAATCTAATTTGATCCTCTCATTTCTCTCTTGTTCAAATTCAACACGAAGTTTAGGCAAATCCTCCTCGTTTATTGCGGCAAGATCATGATTCAACGACTCCATACCATCTTCAACCTCACCAACCCTTCTTTTGATAGAAGTTACATCCTTTTTCAAAGTCTCAACTTCAATACCCATTGAAGCGTGCAGCCTTGCAAAGCACTTACTTATATCAGTAAGATCTTTCACTTTGTAGGAGTCCTCAAGTGCGACCATATCTGTTTTGGAAATTTCACCTGTACAGGATTGGTCCGCCATCTTAGATTGATTTCCAAGATTTTCACAGTCATCGACAATTGAATCAAAATTTCGTTTCCTCGAGCTCATATAGACGCACAAATTGTGCGAAAATGTATCATGTCAATATACAAATCAATGCTGAATGTATTAAAGACATATGACGATTTACAAGACAGATGTTAATAGATTTTGATAGAGGAGAGCTACCTCACACCTGCTCACGTCTGTGTCATTACCGGAAGTCTGTGTCATTACCATTTAACCTGGTGATGTGCGGTGACATTATTTCTCCAGTACTGGAAAATCGTTTTGGCTCAAGGGGTCCTTCGTGTCTAAGTGTGTGTTTAAATGACTCGATTTAGACCCCTTTTTCACGAAATAGCACGAGCTGCGCATTTCATGTTCATGTTCATTTCAATAATCACAACGCAATCGAGCTAGAACTTTCACATATAGCGTACATATATTTTTTGTTGCCTTTACATTAATACACAATCATTTTTAGGATATTTTATGTTTTGATTTCAACCGCGATAGGTATAGGCCAAAATGCCACCTTATCGTGCCATCTCCTTTCTGTGATATATTTGATCTAATAATTCAAACTTGATTAAAATATTTTGACTTTCATTTCATACATGCAATCCCCTTTCTTAACAACTGATGTATAATGGCCCGTCTTCAGACTTTGGTCAAACTGAGACGATGGATTGATATCCAAAATTGTAAGAAATGGAAACTTGGACTTGGTATATTGTTATATTTTAGATTCGGAAAATGTCAGACAATACACAAATTCCTTTGTATTATTTGTAAATAGGTAACTTTGAAAGACACTGTGGAAAGGTTACCTGGTGGATTGTATACGGAGTTGTCTGAGGGTGGAAATAACTTCAGTGTTGGAGAACGTCAGCTATTGTGTCTGGCGAGGACTGTACTGAACCATAACCGGATATTGATACTGGACGAAGCTACAGCCAATGTGGATTACAGGTTGTTAGATATTACTTACCTATACAGACATATTTAATGGCCAGTGATAAGAATTTTGTGTAAACGATATAATGATGTATTTCTGTCACCATTGAAACATATTGACTTCTGGTGTTCAGGAACCCATGTGTTTTGTAAATGTTGTGCGTATTTGAAATTGGTATTCGATTATTGAGGCGGAAATTATTTTGTAGGCGAAGACTGAATAGTGCAGGTCGGATCTAACGCCAAGATTTAGGGAATATATTTCAATATGCATCAATATGTTGTTGAGGAGCTATATCTTGTAAGGGACCTTAACTAAGGAGTTCTCTCAACTCACACCGCATAACAGGTCCGACTACAGATGTATGGTAGGAAAAAGAGCTATATAGCGACGATCAAACAAAATTCTAAGTATTCAAGTCTGAGTATTCTCAGTAAACTAATGCATTAAAAACATGTACATACATTAAAATTTATACAACAAACCGATCTCAAATACAATCTTCTTTTACTCGATTAAAAAGATCTTCCAAAGTAGCTGCTCGATAAAATTTATCTCTTACAATCTTAAAATCTATACAGTCGGTTAACGCTTTTGGGTTAATATGGTGGGTGTAATGTCTAGTTGTCTTATACCTTTTTTACGTCTCATTCTTTTCCATCGGGTGAGTTCGAGTGTGGTCTAAAGTCAAGGATATGGTCTTGAATACATGAAATAAGTGAGCATATCTTCAAAACCATTTCGTCAATTTTAAAGAATTTCTATGATGCCAGAAAAAGATGTTCTCTTACAGAGGTGCTTAACTAATGAGATTGAAGTACACACAAATCAAAACAAACAAACAGAAATACTTTCATGCAAAAATCCACGAAAGCGGGTAAGATAAAATTTCAAAGTGTATCTTGTCTGAAATGTATTTTTTAAAACAAAATTATTGTTGGTGAGTGAAGAATTACCAATCATGATATGCATGAGTGCTAAATTGGCATATTATTGAATTGGCATATTATTGAATTGGCATATTATTGAATTGACGATGGCTTATGTATGTTAATGTCAAAGTTGATGAAGCAGCATGCAACAATGGATTCGTTTCATTGGTTGTAGTAATGGCATACGTCCTACCGAGTGTTATATTTCCCGTATGGTAGATTATTACATTGAAAAGGCAAAGTAAACTTTATTATACGATGACATGTGACAACCTCGTCGCCAAACACAATGGATTGTACCGTCGAGAGGACCACTGGGGTAGACACCTGCATCATCGTCATCATCAAAATCGAAACGATTTCTTGGATTTTAACAGTCGTCGACTGTGCACAAAACTCAACACAAGCTGATTCACTCAGCATGTAAACCAGTCGAGCGGTAAAAATCATCTAACTTTGGTTTTGATGATGGCTCTTTGGTCATCGATGCTGGACGAAGAGTCATCTTTAATTTACATTCATGGCCAGGAACGTTTGGTATGGCCAGACACCCGATGTAGGTGGGAACCCTACATTTCTCTGCTTCTTCTGTAAGAACCTTCTGTAAAAACCTGTTGGGTACGTGGTGCTAATGTTCCTGATTGCTCGGTATATCCATACCCATGCTGCATATTGCCCTCGGCAAGTAACTTGCAAACTTTCACACATCGCTGCTGCTGGGGATGCCAAATGAGTACTACATGTCAGTCTCAGAGCGAAAATTCGCAGTTGGTCAGAGTATAGTAGACAGGGAGTGTGCAATCATTTGGAATATTGTTGATGACTTTCTTTGTATGGATACCATTTTTTTCGACAGCTCTGGTCCGAAGCTCTGCTCATCTGTGGCAATGAGTGAAATCACTCTGTTCAAATCATCAGACAAGTATAGAATAGAACAATGATCTGCTGACAAAACAGGGTTTATCTACTCTTCTTTTCTTCTATCATGTTTAATGTTCTTCATGGGCCTGTCCAACACAATACACCATTCATATGATTACAAGGTGATCAAACAGTTTACGTAGTATATGGTATTTATCTTCAGTGTCCCTAATTCAATATGGCAGATCCACGGAGAATGCATTCCGCTGGAACAGCAGATTGTACCCCTCCCAATTGTTCCTAGACTGAATCTGGGTTGAAACACTTGTGCCCCCCTATATATTTTCGCTATCGCAAAGGCTAGAGGGTTGGAACTTACCACACTATATATTTGGGTCATGCTTTACAAGAATAGGTAAAAAATCCAAGATGGTCGCCATGTCACAGTGACGTCATTATCAAAAAGAGCATTTTTGTACGATCTTTCGGTCAGAGATTTCTAATTTTTTCTTTTTGTTTTTTCCTCGAAAAATTAGTAAATAATAATCTGATATAAAATAAAATATGTTTTACCCACTTTTCCATACAGAAAAGCAAAAAAAGAAATGAAGACATCTGACGAAGACATCACTTCTCTGGTACCCCACATGGCCGGCATTTTGAATTTACCCATGATCCGTTGCTCGGGGTACATTCAAGCAGGCTCAACATGACCCTAATCTGATAATCTACAAAGTCGCGGAGTTTCAGCTCTCAATCTTTTGCCGTTCCGATGATAGGAGCAAAATACCAACATGGGGGGAGGGGGGGGGGCGGAAAGTGCTCCCCCCATGAGAGGTAGGGTTAGTATACCTGACGTGACTCGCTCATGAAGCACCTATTGTGCGATGATTGTTGTGTGACCTTTTCTGCTTGTTAATCATTTGTACAAATACCCTCATCTATACCTTTAGTTCGTTAGCTTTGAAAAAGATGGAAGTATCGCCAACGAAACGTCAGCTCCACAGCAATGTAGAAGCTGTTATCCATAGAATAGCCTTGTGTTATATACGCCGACTTCTAAATGCCTATCAAAGAAATAATAAAGATGTTGAATATCTACAGGACTGACAGTATAATCCAAGAGACGGTGCGACGGAAGTTTGCTGACTGTACAGTTATCACCGTGGCGCATCGACTGCAGACAATTATGGACTCCGACCGAATTATGGTTAGTACATGGCATTTAATTTCTGCTTTGGAAATTAGGCATACTTGTCAGTTATAATAATTTTACAAATAAACATCGTAATATCTCACTGTTATCACCAATGATCAGTGAAAATTGTTGGTCGCTTTCTTCTTGTCAGAAACGAACTTTGTTCACGTTAAGCTTGTTTGGAGCCTAGTCATCGAACGTGAAAGAGTTTTCCATTGTTGGGGCTAAAACATTTTTTGAGAAAGAATTCCTGTCATTTTTGTCAGGTAAAGACCGCTGTAAGTACTCTGGCATGAAACTACACACTACTCAGTCACACTGTCACTAAAACCCATTATTGTGTTCAAGCCATCTACTTGAAAGAAATCACAGTGACACACGAATCTTATATTATCCAATGAATAGTCTGATTTGCTTTGACCGTTTCATTGGAAAATATTCACTACATATATTCACTACA
The DNA here is from genome assembly GCA_036873755.1 of Hanleya hanleyi. Taxonomy (NCBI): domain Eukaryota; kingdom Metazoa; phylum Mollusca; class Polyplacophora; order Lepidopleurida; family Hanleyidae; genus Hanleya; species Hanleya hanleyi. The sequence continues at coordinate 8,139 of JAVTVY010052126.1, read as the reverse complement.
AGTCACCCGCGGGGTATGTAAATACAGGATATGGTGTATTTAAAGTACACCATGGCTGATCTTTTCCCATATTAAGTCGTATTAAAGAGGTGGAGCCACTCTCATGCTCGGATGATATTTGGACAAAACAGTTTTGACACTCGACAATGTATACCAAATATTGGCACGATATTGCACGCTTGAGACTTCGCCCATTTCAGCACAATATCTTTCCAGTATTTGGCATACATTGTCTCATGTCATCATGTAACTATTATATAAACTATTGGTTGTTTGGTTGATTGTACAGCCTGGGCTACCAGTGCACAGCTGAGCCTTGGGCAGGCGTTCCATTGAAGTTTCAGTCTTGTTTACTCAAATATTTCATCTTACCAGTTAACATAACTGGATTAATGGTTTAAGGATACTGAGCCCTGCTGCAGACACTCTTACACATCCTACAGAATTTATCTTTATACAGCTAAATCTATGCTTTATAGCTTTGGTAATGTATAAAATTGTTGAAAGCGCATTTTTCAAGGATTCCAAATATGTAAATGTGTTCACTGTAAATCTGTAGGTCTTGAGGATATTCGAATTAAAAAAAAAGCAATAAAAATAAGTCTTCTTTTCCAAAATCGCTATTCTCAAAAAAGTATTCAATTTATCGTAAATTACGTAATCATTTCCTGCAGAAGACAACTTCATCAGGAAATGGGGGCCTTTGTTTTGTCAATTTTGGTTTAGTTCTCCTTCTATTGACATTCAATTCAACTTCAAAGTTGAAAATTGTGAGTTGCTCGATTTTTTTAAAGAAATATCCCATTAAATGTCAATAGAATGAGAACTAGACCAAAATTGATACAACTGAGACACACATTTCCTGTTGGAGATGTCTTCTACAGGAAATAATGAAGTAAGTTATGATAAGTTGAATTGCTTTTTTTGAAAATAACATTTAAAAAATTTAAATTAAATTTTACATTATTTTTTTAATCCAAAATTCTTGACAACCTACAGGTTTACACAAAACAAATTTATATGTTTGGAATCCTTAAGAAATGTGCTTTAAAGAAATAGATACATTGCCACAGTTATGAGGCATACTTTTAGCTGTATAACGACAATTTCTAGAGGGTTTGTGAACGTATGTGCAGGAGTGCGCAGTACCCTTAAGACACAGCGCTTGATGTAACTCATTTTCCAGAGTTATTTCTGCCAGGCCGTTGCACAATTTAAACCTCGCCATCCAAAGAAAAACATATTTGACAGGAATGAAGTGTTTCAAAGTCGTAGCTCATTGCCATTTCCATGTTTTATTTTTTATAAATACTTTCCTGATTAACACATACTATCGCGCAAACTAGACTATATATTCAACCTACTGTATGGTTTATTTTTTTCATATTTGTCATGATTTTTAGTCTGTGCATATTACAAATTTCTGACTACAATGACTGGATACATGGTTTCATCTGTGAATTTGCAGGTTCTCGAAGATGGTGAAGTACAAGAATTCGACAGACCACACCGACTTCTTCAGGAAGAAAACGGGATTTTCAGACGTCTCGTGGAGCAATCCGGAATGTCCATAAAAGCCCTGAATCACTTTGAGGATAAAAATTTAGATACATTGAATACAGTGAACAGAAAGAACCTATAGGTGCTATAGTGGCTATCCTTATCTTATAGTCCTGTTGATAATGTGATTCCTTGTGAGAGATTATGGACATCCTTATCTTATAGTCCTGTTGATAATGTGATTCCTTGTGAGAGATTTATGGCTACCTTATCTTATAGTCATGTGAGAGATTATAAATTCAGTCGTGAGATCCGACATTCAGGAGTCAGTCATGTTTTAAGAGCAATAATACTCACAATTCTGATCGGGAGGTATTTTAAAAAGTTTCGTGCATTTTTCGTTCCGGACGTTCATTTGTCAAGTGAAAGCCTTGCCGTCTTCCTCTGCCACCTCCAAATAGAGTTAAATAGTAACCGAACTTGAAACGTAAGATCTGGGATGTGGTATTTTGTTAATATGATGCCAAATGCAATTCCAGCGACATAACAGTGGAAACATGTTATGAGAGCATATATTTGAAATATGATCATCATACCAAAGATAGAATTAATATTATCATATCGATGGACGTTGCAAAATTTTAATGACTGAATAGGCAGTAATAACTGCCGTCGAGTCCATTGCAGTATTTCGTCTAAATATATAATATCCTGTAATCAAATCCTCTATAGAGTAGTGGTTTTTAAAATGACACTTCATACCCATAAAATGGCATTTATTTGACATTGAGTTTTCGAAGCTACTGGAATTGCAAAATAATTAGGGTTATATTATTACGTTAATCTTGGTAAACTAAACGTCACCGTGTAGCCTCATCATGCAAAATTTATATGATTTGTTTTTAATTTTCAATAGCAATATCGGTACATCCAGTATACACAATTTGTCGGAACTAGCACGAAACATCAAAGAATTACATTAGCAATCACAAATATTATTTGCAGCACTATTGATCATCCGTTCAGATTACCCCCAACAAAATACACGTATAGTTGACAGACCCCCGATATAAGAATGTCAGCATTTATGCACAATTCATAGCATCATGCCGATTGTAGTTGCCCGATTTAACATGTATAATTTTGGCGAGAAACCCAAGCATCTCCACGAAGAATGTCACTGTAATCTGCATTTGTAGTAGTACGGGAGGTCTTGTAACCGGGATTAGATCGAGTGTGCGAGAGTTTGGGTATCAAACTGTGACTTTGTGTTGATTTGTAAACGAGATTAAAATTTCACATTTGATTGATCTTTTACGGTTATTTTTTCATGTTTCCCCGTATTCAATATGGGAGCAAATTGTGAGGTTTACACAAAATTGTAAGGTCTCATTTGATCCTACATGGTCTACCAAATGCTCTCCCCTATCTCCGGAACCACAAAAAAATGAAGGCTGACTCTCCGCGACTTTTTATTTAATTATATCGGGTCATTTTGAACCTCTTTGCATAATCCACGAGTGGAGGATGATGAGTCAAGATGACGGCCATGTGGGTAACAGAAACGTGATATTTTCGCCTGAATTTCATTTTTTTATCAACATTTTCTGGTTTTCTTCGAGGACAATTAGGCAAAATCTATTTTATTTCATATCAGAAAATCATTTGCTAATTTTGCTAATATTTGCGCGGGGGGAGCAAATGGCCCCATAGGCCTGGAGAGGTCCCAAAGAGCCAAGGCCAGATAGGGTTAAAACCGATTGTGAGAGACCTCTTATAAAGAGTGGGCTGTATATTCCCATTTCTGAGATTTCGACACGATTGTATGACCACAAAATTCCACATCATCTTGTCGTCATAGTGGCTTTGCGGTTTTGTAAAATGCCTCGTCACTGACAGCGGCTTTGCGGTCTTCTTACACTGTTACACTAGCAACGGTTTTCTTCATCAAGTTTGATGATAATGAACTGGATACTTTAGTAAAATTGACAGCGTCTTTTCGGTATTGTACACCATCTTGTCAGTCCTAGCGGCTTTGCGGTCTTTTATATAACGCCATCACTGACTGTGGCTTTGCGGCCAGATATATAAATCCGTTAAAATGGAGATGAAATAAACACTGGGTTTAGTAAAACTGAAATCCCACATCAGCGAAAATAATGCGTGAAAGATTTATACATACCTATTTTATATTGGTAGATATATATATCTCTAATTTCTTCAATGTATATCCTCGATCTGGTATTTATATATCCGACGTAACGTATCTCGCTGATATATATTTTAAAGAAATTTATATATCAGAAATAAAACAGATATATATGTTTATCACATTTCAGAGTAAATTGTAGGGTTTTGATTGGTTAATTACCATAGTGCATTAGACCGTATTGCAATTCTTCGTTATCCACCGTTGGTATACCAATTCAGAATTCTCGTGTACCAATGCTGTCAAGGTCGCGCGTGCTCATATACCAACGCAGTCAAGGACGCGCGTGCAACACCTGCAGACAAAGCCTGTTTCAGGCGAATTTGTCTGCGCGAGTTTGTATGGGCGAGTTCCGCCACTGGAACAAGTTGTGCGAGGCAAATTGCGTATTTGCGGATGAAGGTAAGAAATAAATTATCATCCAAAGCTTTATATGCCACAAAAAACAGGAACGTCAGAATGTCAGCTAAGTATTTCATCCAGTTTATTGTTCATCGCGGAACAGATCGAAAAGAGATCGAAGCACTTTGCCTGTCCGACTCACGATGTCTTACCCTACGTTGTTCAACGTTGAGTTATATGCCTGTTTTTCTTTCGAGTTGGTGATATATGTTAAACCAACCAGGAAAATAGCTCTTCAATGTGATAAATTCGTTATACCAGTGTTTTGCGTTGGTATACAGGCTGATATTTCGTCTCGAAGATAAATATTTTCACTCGCCCTTCGGGCTCGTGAAAATATTTAACTTCTCGACGAAATATCAGCCTGTATACCAACGCAAGACACTGGTATAACTTATAATATCTGGCAATCTGAAATAAATATTCATAACTCATTCACGGGTTTTATTTTGCATTTAATGAAGGTTTTAAGTTTGACTACACTCAATACTTATTTCACGTGCAGTACCAAATATCTATAAATAAATAGATTAAATCAGAAAGTGACAAACGGCGCCTCATAATCTTCAGCATCACAATGTGCAACCAAAGATTGGCGAGTAGGCTGGAGTGGGCATGATTCGGTTAACTCCGGTTACTGGCACTGCGTTAGAAAATGACAGTGACAATATAAACTACAAGAGAAGAGAAAAAGGTATCATACAGGTTTGTCGCACAAGTTTTATAAGAAAGAGAAAGAGATAAGGTACTCTTAGCAACGGATGCACTTGTGAAGTGAAGGAAGTTAGTTCCACTTTGATTGACCTCCGGTCACACGATCTAATTATGGCAGTTCTCCCAGCTACAGCCGAGGCCGGCTCGTTCCCTTGATACTGGCTGTCCTCGCTAATAACTCGAGCTCTCGGACACTGCAAGGTTTATGACATACGCTGGATATTTAGAGTTTAAGGTCATTGTGTTTTGCTCTCGGTGGCAGTTTTGTGCGTATTAATGCTTGCAACTTTGCATGGAGGTCACCCCTGCGTGTGTGTGAAACCCTTCAAGCCCGAGGTATGTGACAACATAAACAGCCAACTTGGGGAATATGGAGGGAAAACACCGAAAGTAATAATGTACGATGTGAATCAATGACAGCAAAGCAATGACCATTGCCCTAAGATGTGGAATACGAGGTCCCAAGGATTTTGTTTTGGGATCCCATTACTCAATGTTCAATTTTGCTTGCTGTTTTCAATTCGTTGTCCGACCCACGGCTTCATGTTCAATACCGGGCCATGGAAATCATCAAATCACAACGAGCCACGCTGGCTTTACGACAGAGACCACCCTATCCTGCTGGTCATGCGTGCATATACTTTCTGCGTATACGGACATACATGTTTGTCCGGGGAGAGTGGCACAACTGGTCAGCTGCCTGCCTGCATCTAAGTTTCGGATTGATCCACAAGGCGGGATTTACTACTCAGAGACCGATTTCTCGAAAGTCGACTTAAGTTTTTCACTTAAGTGCGATATTCTGCTTGGCTAAGTTCATTTTGGTTTCTGACTTAAGCGCGTCCCACAGAACAGATTTTGACGAAATACTTTTGTGAAATACGGTACAAATTGTGCCCGGAAGTGCAAGGTGCGTGAAAATGCAGGACGGTGAATATAAGGTGATGGATTATCGCTCACAAAGCAGACACGAGGCTGGGGAAAGTACAAATGTAGTTCTGGACTATCCAGACGAGAAGATCACTGAATTGAAATAAAACTGGTGTGTCGGTATCATGTCTGTTGTATGGACGAAGAAAACGAGATATACCGTCATTACCATGATTACTGGCACCCCAGTTTTCGACACTCCACTCCAACCATGCTCTCGCCTCCCGTTCACAATCAGAAACACAGGTATTCCTATCTACCGTCAATTGCTGGATCTCTAGAATGTTGGTCCGTCGACTGCAGCGACGTAGTACAAGCAGTAGATTACCCACCAAATACACTATGATTGTCAACAGCTGCAACTGACAGAAAAAATAATTTTGAAATTCGGAGTTCATTTGCAAAATATTCACATGAAAACAATTTGTCATTTTTGGAGTACAATATCTCAGTGATTTTGAGAATTTTACCAGGCAATACGAATCCCAAGTGAATCTTGCTTCCCCAAAACCAACCTTTGACGCAACAATGCATGACATATTGACTGCCCTTCTCAGATGTTTAGATCAGAAAAGACAGGGAAATGCATGGAACTTTGTTTTGGGGCAGCAGTGATTACATGTTCAAGTCGAGTGAGTGAGTGAATGAATACAATCTAAGATCGCTTTCAACGATATTACGACTATATTGCGACGAACCAACTAAGCACCACCCAGCCAAGTTGCGTTCCAGCTACTTCAAAGAAGAAATCGTTGAGGTAGCATGGAATCAAACACCCTTCATTCACCCTATAAAACACTGAGGACAGCACACAAGACACAGACAGGATATGCTTACATGGAGCAATAAAGACAAGTGATATTACAGTGCTGGACACCACATTATGAAGTTCCTGTTGTTTCTCAGCAAATTGAATTAAAGCAACAGGAACCTGGGTCAACCACATACATCATACATATATGGAATGTTCAAATTTAAAATTGTTTATGTATCTGAAAGTGATATTTTATATAACATAGAACAGGCAAAGCCTAGAAGTGAGTGTGGAAAAATTCTTGTCCATGCTTCTAGCTTTGTTCATTGTACATTTCTTATCAAGTTTACTTTGCGTATCAAATCCTGTGACAGAATATCCGGGAAATACTGTCTTCAACCTTTGACACTTCGGACTAAACCAATCCAGAACTCCGAGCAAAATTGAAATCGACAGCGGACTGACGTGCGCGGTAAGGTGGTTGGCGTGTGCATGACGCCATATCAGTTTGTAAAATATTGCTATATTGATCCAATTTGTGCATGGCTTGTTTGTACCGGTACTGAGATGACTCATCGTTGGCTCACCTGACTGCTTGAGAAACTTGAACGTTGGCTCATTAATCCACAATTAGCCGAAATGGCGAGGAGCTGTTGTGACGAGGAGCTGTTGGCGCAGTCAACTACTTGATAATTTCCCATAAAACCCCAGTCACACTGTCAAGAATTGGGTAGGCGAATCACCGCGAACTGGAAAATCGTGTTCATTCTTGGCAATTCGTACTGGCATCTTGCCGTGTTCGTCGCAGATCGTGACCGTTCTTGCCTATTCTCGGAGGGAGTACGAAAGTTTTGAAATGTTCGAAACATTCCCTGGCCCAGTACGATTAAATAGTATACGTATGGCATTCTTGGCACCATCCTACTGCGTTCTCGCATGCATTCTCCTCCTATCGTGTATATTCGTGGGTAGTCGTAGCAATTCTTTCGGTCACAGATCAGCAAGAATGCCGTACGCATTGTACGATGATTGTCGAACGCATTCTACGCTTCTTGTACGATCATACTACGATATTGAGAAGAATTCAACACGATGTGTGGCGACAGTACTACGAATACCCACGATAGTACTACGAATAACCGCGACAGTACTGCGAATACCCACGCTGGCGCTACGTTTCATAAATAATAGGCTACACTTCCTCGCGAATCTCGTACGATTTCATAGGATTGCTCCACGATCTCTCGCGAAGACCATCGTATGTTGTACAGTTCATAGAAGACGGATCATATATATATAGGTTCGCGTGGCCTCCTGGGCTGTCGTGTCACAGCGGAACAGGTTCGTACTGCATACATGCTTATTCGTAGCAGATTATCGAGCATTCGTAGTGGGTTCACGGGCTGCCGTGTTGAGGCGTAGGGCGTTCTTCATCGAACCGTACTGCATGCGTACTCATTCTTGATGATTCTTGTTAAATGCTTTTGTCTTCGTACAAGGAACCCACGGCATGCGTAAGGGATTCGTAGGACAGTTTCAAAGAGGCCCGCTACAGGCGAATTGACGCGAATCGACAAGATTAAAATATTCGTGGTCATTTGCCGGCATTCTCCACCCAATTCTTGACAGT